>JAEIFU010004183.1:0-18423 GCA_018904235.1 Lordiphosa stackelbergi | reverse complement strand
CAAAGAGCAAATTAGTTGACTTTAATACGAAAAGTGCATATTGAAATTAAATATAATTGTATTTGTTTTTATTATGCCATTTTTCCCTGAGTGTACCTTCTATTTTTTGTATCATGACATTTTATGATAGACAAATTAAACATTGAATTAATTTAGTAAGCAGCGAAGCGCGTGGGTCTACTAGTATTAAATATAACGTGTAACTGAAATAAATATACCGACATTCATCACTTCTCCAAAAAAAATCTTGAAAAAAAACCTTTCCTACGACTACTATTTGTTACTTTAGCTTGCCAAATGAGAGTAAAAAATCACCATTAACATAGCTAGAGCTAATACTGGGCAGAGGGTAACATATTCAATAGCTCAAAAGCATGCTTAACAGCGGAGAGCAGGCAGCAAACATAAAAAACCAGAAAATCATCGAAGGGCCCATCACCCACAAGCATACACTCAAGCATTTGCATGTCAAGACCTTCGCCTCTTTCCCCTTCTTTCGACCCCACTGCATTAAAAACGACCATGAATAAATTTTAACAGCGCTTGTGTGTTAAAGTATTTAATGCTTAAAGGCTCAGCGCCGTCCGGCCGTGCGCCTTAAGCCATGCCACATGTTGAAGCCGACAAGGATGAGGCACATGTGGCTCAGACTGGGTCTGAGCTGAGAAGTGGAAGTGGATGAGTTTGAATGACTGAGTGAGTGTGGGCACTTGTCACTTTGACAACACATCCACCAACGCCGGCGCTCAGCGTTGTCAACGTGCGTTTTTTCGGGTCTGCTGCCTGCGTCTCTCCCTTCTTTGGTGATTAAGCACATAATTGGATTTATCTCAGTATACGGGAGGGAGGCGAACACATGTAACGGTTTTTGGTGAAAACTTTTCCTGTATTAGAAAATATATTTTAAGATGCTGTGGAAAGGATTTGTGGCTGATGGCGTTAATTGCCTTGCGGTTGTCGGCAGCAGATGAGGGCAGGCGAAAGACGGTTAGTCGACCGTCGCGACGGTACTTCTAATTATCTGAAACTGTGCCTTAAATATAAAATTGAATAAGTCAGAGTGCTGCATTCGAGGAACGCTTTCAAAAATATGTTGAAATATCAAAAAAATTTAGAATGCTCGGAATCTAGAGCCCATTTTTTAGGGCCGTTTTCATACTCTGTACCGAAGGTACATAGAGTATATTAAGTTTGTGCAAAAGTATGTAACAGGGAGAAGGAATCATTTCCGACCCTATAAAGTATATATATTCTTGATCAGCATAAACAGACGAGTCGATATAGCCATGTCCGTCTGTTCGTCAGTCCGTCCGTCCGTCCGTCTGTCCGTCCTTATGAACAAACAGATCTCAGAGATGGTAAGAGATAGAGGTTTGACATGTATGGGACAAATGCTTCTTATACTTGCAGGCAGATCAAGTTTATTTTCAATTTTTGCCACGCCCCCTCGCGCCCTCGCAATTTGGAAAAAACGTCATATCTCCCACAGTTTTGTAGATAGATGATTCGTACCTTCTAAAGATAGTTAGTCATTAGTAATATGTATCTTTTTGTCGAAGAAATGATAAAGGTCGGATGAGCGGTTCTCAAGTTATGATCGAATAAGTGAATTACCCCCCGCCACCCACTCCCACCCTCTCACAACCAACGCACAATCTTAGAGAGAGAGAGAGAAAGAGAGAGAGAGGGGGAGACAGAGAAACTTAGAGATGAGCGCAACAGCAGCACTGCATTTAGCTCCTACTCTAGGTACAGAGTATAAATATAGTCGGGCTTGACCGACTTTCTCACTTGTCTCTTGTTGCTGTTTTTGCAAATCTAGGCGGATTTAGTGCATTTGCTTTGCTCATGTCCGACATGCACTTATTATTCTCAGCGCACTTCTTCTTTGGATCGATAAGCGTTGATTTGCTCGGCATTTTGCGCTTAGAGCATCTGCACAGATCTCGCATACCAGTCGCCATTAGTCTACTTAGCTATCGTATCGCAGTGGCAGACTTCGTTACTACGTGCTGTATATGAGCTTGGAACGATAGCTTTGGGTCGAGCCTGACTCCCAAGAAATTAATCACCTTCTGAGCGCGGTCTCTCTGGGACTCTAGTGAGATTTGCCGTCTCGTGACGAGCAGAAGCTCTGTTTTATCTGTTGCTGGCTGCAGTCCGAGGGAGTTCTTCCAAGTTTTGACACGGATCATCACCTGCGTGAGTGTACGTTGTGCCTATTCTGTGTTACGCGCCGTGATGACTGCCACAATGTCGTCTGCTTATCCTACCAGAAATGCGTCGTCGGGCATTTCTATGCGGAGCGCGTCCAAGTATGGATACCTGCGCAACTCCTGCCGTAACTGTGTTTCGAAATCGCTGTGTATTTTACGCAGCAGATACTCCGGTATCCGGAAGCGCTTTTGTAGAGCCTCGATCATATCCGTCCATTTTGCACTACTAAAAGCGTTTTTCACGTCCAACGTTGCCAGCAGGACTATTGGCCGTGAGTAGTGATTGCCTTGGTGGCTCGCAATCGCCGCTTGAGTGACCTCATAAATAACTCCGTTTGTGAACCTGCCTGGCCTGAACCCGTACTGCCTAGGAAAAATCCCTCCTGCTTTTTCAACCGCGGCTGCACAACCGGGGCTTATTGAGCTTTTCTAGAAGCTTTTCTGCTGTGTTTAGTATGTTGTCCATTTTGTCAGCTTCTAAATGGGAAAGTTTAGGGGTTGGTGTTGACATCGTCGCATATGGTTTTCCATTTCTCTACCTTACTCCTGAGAATGGCGATAGTCAGGTCCTTCTTAGCCTTTCTGTTCTGTGCCTCCTCGAAGTCTCCTCGACGTCTCGCTCTAGTTAGGAGGCGTCGACACTTTAGGCATTTCTCTCTCAGAATACTTATTTCTTTTGTCCACCAGTAAACCCCTTGACCATATTTCTGCCTGTTTTCCACTCTAGGCATTGCAGCATCACAGGCTGCTTTTATTGTGGACATGACGCTTTCGACTGTGCATCTGCGCTCTTATCGCCCAAAGTTGACGGTGCGTTTATTTTTTGTGTGATCTTCCAATTGAAATGAAATATACTGATTATCACTCAGTATAGATATCAAGATCTTTCCAGTTTATAATTCTGTGTGCCTGGTTTTCTGAAAGCAGAGTTATGTCCGGAATCGTACCTTCGCATCCAATTCATCTAAATGTTGGGGTTACTCCTATGCTCGCAACCGTAATCCCAATTCTGGCAGCCACGTTTGCGACTTTCCGTCCTCTGGAGTTGGTAGTTGGCATACCCCTCTCCTCTGCCCTTGAATTGAAGTCGTCCTCTATGATACATTTTCCCTGTATATCCGAGACGGTGTCTTCGCTTGGTGTTAAGTAACAGATGAATACGTTGTAGTCGCTGGCCCGTACGTGAACATAGTAGTTGTCCCGACCCTCATTAGTGTGCAGCACTCTGCTTGTGCTTGGTATCCATATTGCGGCGGATTTGGTAGTATCCTCTAGCCAGAAGCCTTCCTCTTTTTTTTTGTACTGCTCACTGATGATCACTAGGTCTGGTTGATGTTCCAAAACGATTTGGGACAGTAAAGCATCCGCTGCTCGGCTTCTGCGTAGATTTCCATGAATCGCTTTCATGTTGAGGCTTTCCTGGCACTGGCAGCGCAGTAATTCGATCGTGCGCACATAGACAGCACCTTGGGATTTTAGTACAGCCTTTCATCTTATGACCGCTCTATCCACACCGGATACAAAGGTCTTTCGGTCCGGGCCTTTACATTCACTCTGAATATGGTTGTTTCCGAAGCATTTAAAGCAGCCTTTGATTTTTTCGGCGCGCTCTACTCGACATCGTGTCCATCCGATGTAGTGCTTTCGCTATTGCAGTTTTTTCTTCCGATTCCTCGGTAAAGCTGTCTTAATCTCGAACTTCTATGCTAATTGTAGGCCTGAGTACGTTCACTGTTGCCGTTTCCTTGAGTAGTTCTTGGATGGTGCCTCTAATTTTCTGGGCTTTGCTTCCCTTGGTCAGATCCAGTAGCATATCTCCTGTCTTAGGGCGCGTAACTGAAAGATGAACTCGCAACTGAAAGAAGAACTAATGGCAGACCATGCTATTTAAGTACGTCAACATGCAAAAATAAACAAACAGCTTAATTGATTCCGCAATGCTGAGCTTACAGCTGAATTTTAAAGATCAAACCAGTGCATGTTTTGCACGCTAGCATGCGCGGAGCGGTGTTATTTGTCAAGGCCAGCCTTAAGTTCTGCCGTCAGTTCATCATTCAGCTAAATGTGTGCGCGCGCCCTTAGTCTTCCTGATTAAGCGGATAGCACTTTCATCGTCCTCTGGATTTACGTTTCTGCGTAAGTCGTGGAGCCCCCATCGTAGCTCTTGCCTTCTGCGGGTTTGACCAGCACAGCTTCGGAACGAGTTCGCGTCCTTGTTTCCGCTGATTTGTCCTGGGGGTTTTTTCAGACTCTACCTTTTGCTTCGCTTTAGTGTCCTTCGATCTCTCTCGTGTTTGCGCTATTTTGTTTCGGGGTACAACCTGGTCTTTTCCGTCTTTGTTCTTCGGCTTCTTATTCGAATCCTGCGCTGCTGGGCTTGTAGCGATTCTCTTGTGAAGCATCGTTATCGGCGTAGTGTTCTCGTTCTCTGCTGGTTTCTTCTGCTATTCACGAAACTCTTCGTTTCTTACTTTCTCGGCGTTCTTCCAGCTCTCTCCGTAGCTTAGTATTACGTCGAAAAGTTCGCTTAACTCAGTCGCGCCGTCCTTGATGTCCATGCTTATGTTCCTCTGCTTGAGCTTGGCATGCTTAATTTTCCGAAGTACGCTTCTGTATTCTGCCAGGGATTTTTCCTCGAGAGCTCTCATTTTGTGTATTAGCTCCTGCCGTGGGGACTCAGAAGATTGCATTGTAGGTATCTCTGAGGAGGCATGGCTCTGCTCGATGGTGGTCCATTCTCTGGTGCCCCTTTCGGGGTTTCCTGATACGTATGGTTCGGAGTACTCTCATCTATGCCCAGCACCTTTTGGAATGCGATCTCGTCATTACACTGCTTTTTTTAAAAGCGTCAATTTCTAGTTTTTGGGGTTGATTAATGGTGTTCATTCGATATGGGTCCAAACATTTAGCCGTTATCTCCTCACATATTCAGTTGTCCACGAAGTCCCCATGGGTCCCTTTGCAAGTAGTGAGGTTCATGCGAGGGTTGACACAAGACTTTATGAGACCTTGTGTTCAGAGCCAGGACGGACACTAAGCAGGAGTCTTCTCAACTGTACCTGTATCATTGACTTAACAATACCTGAAGACTCGGCACGTTTCAATAGGACGGAGGTGTCTGCAATACAGTCCTGCCCAAAATTATACGACACCCCGAAAATTTTAGTTTCGACCCTCGTAGGAGAATGGGAAAGCATAATACAATGAAATCAAGTACGCAGATTGAAAGCTTTATGTATTCTGCTTAAAATCTGATATTCTTATCTTTGATTGCATCTTGCGTTTTCAAATAGCGGTTAAAAAAGCGAAAAAGTTCGAGTTTTGTCATGTCTGTATGTATCTGTAATGTATCAAAATTATACGACACATGTCAATTTGTTGGATTTAGTTAATATTTTATTCTTACAATGGTATATACACAATATTTAATAATTAATAGAGCCACCTTGAGCCTTTGCTACCTCGAAAAGTCTCTTAGGCATTGAATTCACTAAATTTGTAAGTAAATTTTGGTCTAAAAGAGACCATTCAGGCAAAATTTGCTTTTGAGGCTTACGACATTCTCAAATTTGTTGTAATTGACGTAAACACGCCTGGCTAAGATACTCACAATGTTCTCAATTGGGTTTAGGTCAGGGGAGCATGCTGGCCAATCCAAAACATTTATATGGTGATCACTTATGAAGCGCTGGGTCTTTCTGCTCTTGTGAATAGATGCATTATCTTGCATAAAAAGAAGATCTCTTTCCATATTTTTTTCCAAAAATGGCCGAAAACGATCCTCCAATACTTTTTTGTATTCTCCACTGTTCATCTTAGAGCTTGTGAAGTACAGATCAAGGGTCCCAGACGCATGAAAGGTTCCCCAAACCATTGCGGATCCACCTCCGAAATTGCGTTTGGAAAACATAAGTGGATCCTTACGCAAATCTATCCGTCAGGACTATATTTTTTTAACCAGAAAAATGATCAAAATGATAAATATTGAACAGAGCTGTTCAAAAAAAATAAAGTTAAAATTTCATACCGAGGCCTAGTTTCTCTCCAATTTTTTTTTACAAATTGAAGTCGTGCTGTTTTGTGGAGCGGCTTTAAGAACGGAGCTTTTTATACACTTGAAAAGTGTATTATACTTTTGCCCAGAAGTTTGTAACGCATAGAAGGAATCATCTCCGACCACATAAAGTATATATATTCTTGATCAGCATGACGAGCTGAGTCGATTAAGCTTTGTCCGTCCGTCTGTCCGTCCGTCCGTCTGTCTGTTTCTACGCGAACTAGTCCCTCAGTTTTGAAGCTATCGAGCTGAAACTTTGCACGGAGTCTTTTTTTTATTGCACGCTGCCAATATGTCGGAACCGACCGGATCGGATGACTACTTCTTGTAGCTGCCATACAAATGTTCGTACGGAAAATGGGTTTTAGTGAGAAAAATTGTTTTGTTCTCAATATTACCGCTCTCAAACACGTTCATGGGTAATAGTGAATATTTTTAAACTGATCTGCGAAGTTTGGTCAAAGTCGCTAACCGTTGAGACAAGCTTTTTCAAGTGCATCAGAACTTTGGTACAGACGAAGTTAGCTTTGCCACTCTCGTTTTAAGACTCCTCTGACAATGCACTCCGATGATTGCAGCGTCCGCCAAACAGTCATCCGTGACACAGGCGTACAGCAACATGCGGCAAGTGTGGAGCACGAAGCAAACGAATTGCTAGCTTTAAGTATTATGCGACTTTTTCGCAGTCAGAAAACTTGGGTTTTCTTCCAGAGCTATGCTTCACCACATATTCATACTATGTTGTGTGACATTGGTACTAGTGCCCAGGGTCGCCACGTGAAGGCGGCGAGCTGCTTGGAGCCCGCCTGCATGGATCACGCCGGGCATCGCCATGTTAAAGTCAGTCAGCGCTTTGCCATATACACTGGTTCCCACCACAAAATGGACGAATGGAAACATAGATGGAAGTTGGGTTGGTTTCATTGTTTTAACTCGAAATCTGTCGCGTTGGCCTCTACTAAGCATAAGTACAGTGACTGCCAAATGTATACATACACTTACACTAACTTCGGAAATTTTTAAAAACTTAAATTGAAATCTATTTTTTATTTTTTGGCTCGAACTAATAGTTAATAATTTTAAACGCTACCTTCATTATCGCCTATAAATTTAAAAACTGAATTTAAACAAAACAATAATTCAGTACAATAATTAATTTGCAGTAATTGGTTTAAGCATACAGCCCTTTAACCCAGAATTAACTCATTATATATAATAGATACACTTTAAATTCAAGTCCAACTTTACATCCACCTGTATTTTCAATCAAATTGTAAAAAAAAACAAAAGAATCACAGTAGCTATGGCTGTCCCCTCTTTGTAGCTGTAGGGGGACAGCCATAGCCAAAGGAACTTTTGTGAGGCCTGATCCTATGGGCGCACCTTGACTTGGTGAAGCATTTCCCGGATGGCTGTTGGGCGCTCTCGGAACCTTATGAGTACGCCCATCAATGACGCCAGAGTGTCGGGACCCTTGAGTAAACAATCGTTTAGCGACACTCCGTTAGGCTTGGCGGCCGCGTCAAGCACCAAACGCGTCTTTTTCTTGTTGGGATTCGTGACCAGGATTCGTGACAAACCATGATTTTGCGTTAAACGCCAACTCACTATTTTCCAGCCAGCGGATGTATCCTTTTCGTTTGTAGTCCCGCAACTTGTTCACCATGAACTCATTCAAGTGCGGGTCTTTCGACATCTATGCCTCTAAACATTTAAGGCGCTTGAGCGCCATTTAATACGAGTCCGACAATTTAACTTGATCAAACTTCCATAGCAAGCCCGTCACCCACTTTCCACCCACTCCCCACCCAATTCTCACCAACTTTCCACCCAGTTTCCACCTACATCCCACCCACATCCCACCCACTTCCCATCCACTTACTACCCACATTCCACCCACGTACCACCAACTTCCCGCTCAATTCCCGCCCACATCCACCCACTTTCCACCTACATACCACCCACATCCCACCCACTTCCCACCCACATCCCACTCATTTCCCATCTACATACCACCTTTTTCCCGCCCACATCCCACCCACTTCCTACCTACATACCACCCACATACCACCCACTTCCCAGTGATCATCCCGGTGGTATTTCCAGCATCGGAAAATGAAAACACAAATGAATTCTCATTTTGACATTACAAACCGAGTTTCAAGTCAATCGGGTGAAAAAAGTATTTTTCATGCAGAATTTTCCGGGAACTTTCGGACCGACAGCTCAAATTTTTCAAGTTCAAAAAATCGCATTTCAAACTATTTGGTATTCTGTCCTTTCAAACCGAGTTTCAAGCCAATCAGATGAAAAATAAAATGTTTCCCATACAAACTTTTCCTACGCTTTTCCGACTTTTCCGGGTGCAATTTTCCAAAACCCCGTCTTAGTACGTACTTTTACCACTAACAGAAACTCCTGTCCAAATTTCAGCTTTCTAAAACTGCGGGAACTTATTGAAAAGCACTTGGCAAATCTAATTTTCCGTTTATAAATTTTAAATTTCGACGCGCTAGAATGGCCGTTTCGCCCACTGTGCCCCAGTCCAATTTCATCTTGCTGGGCATCTTAGCAACGAGTTCGTTCAACAGCACTGGATCGTGATTATAATCATACAGCCGCCATCGTCGCGCAATAATTCTGATCCGCCAGGCCCAGCCGGCTAACTGTATCCAAATGTGCCATAGAGCATACGCAAAGTACCAATTGCATACGGTACGTTAGCTGGAATCATTAGCTTTCCTCGCACCGCATCTTGGGCCTGTCCTTTTAGGCTCTTCTGTATTCCTTCTGTTTGGGTAAAATAATCAATTTTGTGACTTACTGTAGATTCTGTTTAGATTATCCGATGCCTACTTATTTCAGATAACCATTCTATAATCATAAGACCTATATCGTATATGCATTAAAGGCAAAATACTTAACGTAAACGAAGTTATCCATTCTGTAGGGGGGACTTCGGGCTATAAGAAGTTTCAATAATTAAAACACGATTTAAAATGTAGCACTTTTAATTTAACATTTTTCAACTTTGGTAATGGAAGATTTTCTCCCAGCCTGCAAACTCCCCCGAACTCCTGGGCATACACCCAAGCCATCTCCTAAGTATTTAGGGTACAGTCGTGAACGCTTTCTGTCCCATTCATCTAATAGTCATCCGTCAGCCATGCGACATACAAAGAAAAGTGCTGACTGCTGTGCGGCTTAGTCGAGGCTTAACCAACATGGCTGATTGACTCAAAAATGAGGGAACATTTTTACTCAAATGGTGTATTTTATAACTCGCAGTGTGTGTGCTTCATGAATTATTCAATTTGGTTAATACAAAATCAATTCTTATAAAATTAAAGATACAAAATCATGATTTAATCGTAATAAACCCGGTCTCATTTTCCTTTCATATGTGTGTGTAGTGCATGATACAATAAACATCATCATTAAATATAATTGCTTGTTACAGCTACATAGTGCGTTAACAGCAGTCGGCGTTGTGGTTGCAGTGGTGCGGGCTGGTGGTGTGGATCGATTCCGGGTCCAAGAGCGAAAAACCGCGTTTGTTATGCAAACGCTCATTAAAATGTTTGCCGCATTACGCATACGCGTAGTTGGCCCAGGCCAGAACGAGCCAAACGAAAGCCGTTAACTGGCTGCCTTTCCTACTAGTTGTTCGATGTTGATGCCCATGGGCAAGCCGCTTTCATTTTGATTTTCCATTGTTTTCGATGACTTGTTTACTCGCTTGTGATGAACAATAGTCATGAATTTCGGCTGTGTTCGACACTTTTCCTAAGGCAAAGTACAGACGAAAATGTTATGCAAAACTGCAAATATTTCCCAGAACTTTTAGTCCGCTTTTATGAAAGCATCGAAGTTCAACGCAATCTTCTGAATTGCTTTCAATACTTAAAACGCTTCGATATTTGAACTTGTTGTTTCTGCTTTTATTTGTGATGGTGATGAGGGTACTCGAATTACACTTCACCTGTGCATCTTCAGATTCCTCTTGCTTTCACTTTGGATTTGGCTGTCAAACGGACTTAGAGTTTGTTTATCTTTTTTGTATTTTATGCTCACAGATAAAAACCTCGGCCGTTCGTCCTGTAATTTATGTATGTGCGGTCGGTGCCCAAAAGTTCAATCATTGAAAAATCATGAAATTTATCTCATTTCGGGCGAAGGTCAAGCAGTTCCAGTTGCCTGTTACCCGACCGCATATCTCAAATGCTCGTAAACTTGCAAATATTTCACATTTTTGGGGTTGCGCCGCGAGCGCCGAAAAACTATGCATCAAACGAAATGTATGTTTTACATAAAATTTCAATTAAATGAAATAAAGTTTCAGTTTGGAAAATGTCCTTGGACCGCGCTCTAACAGCCAGGGGCTGGAAACGTGCGCCTCGTTTAAATCATTTTGCTGGCAGTTGAAATGAAACTGGCGGCGGCAGCAACTTTTGTTCAACATTTGTTACCACCAGCAGCAGCAGCCATCACTTACCAGCGTCAACTAATAAAAGCCATAAAAGGCAACAAAAAATCGAAACGAAAGCCACGCGCAAAAGGGAGACAGATGTCGGTAGCTAGAAACTAGTTGGGGTATCTGGATACATTTGTCGAACTTACTGAAAAAACGTGAAATATTTGATCCAACATATTAGGGTCAGGAATACAATTATGGTTCTCCATCGGACGCAGAGGGAAATGGTCAATAATATTTTGATATTCACTTGGTAATTTAGTTGACACCGCATCAAAATTGTATTGTTTTTTCCATTATCAATACCTTAGATAAAAAAGTGTTTTCAAAAAAGTTTGTGGTCAACGAGTAATTTTTCAAAATTCGAAAAAATTTTAATTTGCGTCGTCAATTGAAAGTCTGAAGTCTGTTTGAAATTGCACAAATACTCTGGATAGAGCGTATTGTACTAAACTAGCTAAAAAACGAGAAAGTCAAAGCTAACTTCGTCTGTACCGAAGTTTTGATACTCTTGAAATGTCAAAACGGTTAGCGAATTCCACCAAACTTCGCAAATCAGCTTCAAAACATGACATATTACCCATAACCGTGTTTGAGAGCAATAATATTGAGAACAAACCAGTTTTTCTCACTAAAACCCATTTTTCGATCGAACATTTCTATGGCAGCTAGAAGAAGTAGTCATCCGATCCGGTCGGTTCCGACATATTAGCAGCGTGCAGTGAAAAGAAGACTCTGTGCAAAGTTTCAGCTCGATAGCTCCAAAACTGAGGGACTTGTTCGCGTAGTAACAGACAGACGGACAGACGGACGGACAATACTTAATCGACTCAGCTCGTCATGCTGATCAAGAATATATATACTTTATGTGGTCGGAGATGATTCCTTCTATGCGTTACAAACTTCTGTGCAAAATTATAATACACTTTTCAAGTGTAAAACAAGTAAGAGCATTGCAGTCGAGTGGCCCGACTCCGAAATACGTAAATGGAACTACAACATAAACTACTACTAAGTAGAATGGTAAGATCACCACCAACTATAGAAAGGCAAGCCGACCCATCGAAATCAGGTGCTAAGCCGCAGAGCTGCTTGGCACTGCGTGACCTGGGATGTGAAATTGCGAAGCTATTGGATATGTTCGAAGATGGCAAACTAAGATCCATCCAGCAGCTCATGAGGGACACCATTGAGAGTATCAGGGTGCTGTTTGAGCTATCAGCCATCCAGCTGCATGACGAGGCTGTTATCAGGACACACCAATTCTCACAGACATCACCGCTGTTCAAAACCAATGTCGAAATGAAAAACAACCAAGGCGGAGGAGTACGAACACGTCAAACCGAGCGATCCCGTGGCCCAGCCGACACCGATGCCGGTACTAGAGCACAAGAGGTAGATTATTCTATAAATGGTCACTTTGTTCTGGCGATTGGTGGCTCTTGTGTTTCGGAATCGCTATTTGCTCGCAGCTCTCGACAGCACTCGCTCTCAGCTCATGATTAAGGTAAAACTGGCTATTCAGCTCCTCAACGGGGCCAAGCCAAGCTTCTCTCAATCTCTTGGCGTGTGTGCTTTAAATTTTTCGCACAAGAGAAAGGGACCTACAGTTTAACGCCGGATCCGAACGGCAAAGTTTGAGAAATTGCTTTTTCATGGCTAGTTACTTCACAGCTGGCGCCACTAAGCTGGTGAAGGTGACCGTATGTGTAAAAGCTAGTTTCTAAAGAAAGAAAAAACTTTTATTATTAGATGTTCAGAGGCGGGATCGAACCCACGACCTCCCGCCCAGCAGTCCAGCACACCTAACCACTGGGCCACAGACTGCCACTATTTTACTATATTATATTGGTAAAATCAAACAAAAATTGCTAATTTCAACAATTTTTTGCCAAAAACAGCGAATGTTGCTTTTACCAGCTTAAGGCGGCGGAGACACCAATACAAATGTGTGTACTTTGTACGTATCCAGGCAAAATAGCAGCCCACCTCGCGCTCAACCGACCGAGAGGTGCAGCCACTAACGTACGACACGAAATCGCGAATGAACAACATAAAGTAATGTTAACTACTGGCTAAATAAGTTCAAATAGTAGTTTTTAAAGCAGAAAGAGACGCTTTCGAGGTGATTACTTTGTAGAGTTTATTGTAATTAGCACAGAGGACACGAAACGGTTCATGCAAGGCATAGTTTGTAATTCAGCGATTCAGTGATAGGGGATGAAATTACGAGTCGGTCTAATAGAAACGTTGAGGTTAATTTGTCTAACTAACTCTGATTAGTCGATTTCACCATTAAACAGTCTATGGATAAATATTACACCAAGAACTTATAAAAAAAATATAAAATTAAAAAAATATAAAAAAGAAAAAAAAAAATTTTTAAATAATTTATTTTAAACTATAGAATATATAAGGGAAAAAAATAAAAATTTTATTAAATTAACCAGTAAAAAAAAAATAATTTCTTAAAAAAAGTAGCGTTTATAAAAATTGTGGTGGATAAGATACACCAAGATCACATTTACTTTGGTATCATTCAAACACTCTAGTGGAGACATTATTTATCAAGAAAGATAATGTGGTGAGCTACTGTAAAATGTCATAACCTTACACTTGGAACTGTTTAGGTTTAACAGATTATCTTTACACCAAGACTGAAATGCATCCAGTGAATTAATAAGCGGGAAACCAAATCATTATATGTTAAAATAGGTTTCACATCATCGGCGTAAGTATAAGATTGATGAGTCAGACTGACGGAGACAATTATAAAGTGTAAAAGCAAATTGGGCCAGAGTGACTTGGGGCATGTACATTAGAGGTAACCTGGTAACCTGCTTCCATTCATGTTCCAGGGCGCACATGGTCGTGGGTTCGATTCCAGTTGAGCACAACAATTTTTATATTTATTTGTTTTTTCAGAGTCTTGAAAGCCAAGTTTGAAGTTGATAAGGTGTCCTATGGTGTGGCCTGGGGGAGGAAAGGAAAGAAGAGTTGTCTTTCCTCAAATTAAAAAGTCAAAAATATGGCAAAAATGAGATACAGCTTTGTGGGACTAAATAACTTTTTTTTGAAACTTTTATAAATTCAATCCTTAGAGGATTACCCGGTTAATTGTATCTCTTCTATGATCAAAAAAGGTGGATTAACTCAATCCTTTTTCGATCGGCTGGATCAAACCGGGATTACGTTGTGTTCATTACTGCTTTGGGAATAATTTGATCCCGTATGGATAATTTTTTTTTTTGTGCAGATATTCAAAAATTTTAACTAAAAAACTCTGGTAAACGTCCGTAATGTAAAAAAAAATTGTTTTTTTTTTTAATTTAACAGAATGAATTTTAATAAATTGGTTTTCCAACTAGCAAACCAACCAAACAAAACAGAGTTTTTCATGCTTTTTAATCTGATTAAAAAAATACTCTTTATTACACATTTTTTTTAATTAATGGCAAATGTATTTCGTCCCGCAACGTCATAAAATATTTTAAAAATTTTTTAATATTATAATATTTTTAATATTTATTAAGGTAGGTGTTATAATGGATTTTGCCTCGCTGAATCTGAATCTAACTTTAAGAATTGCTCTATGTTATCGAGAATCAAACATAACTTAAAAGTAACAAAAGTGTGTTTAAATATTACTATTAATAATAATTAATTATAATTGATGGCTATCGAGGGCAAACTAGCAAAATCGGTACTTCATCGGAAAATGAAATCACAAATGAATTCAATTTTATCATTAAATAACAATTACAAACAACAAGATATGGGAAAATTACAATTTTAACTATTTCAGTATTATTAATTATTTGCCAAGGAAACCACGATTCAATCCAATCGATGAATATTACATTTTTGTTACAGTTTGGCTTGATGGTAGTGTAAAGTCCACAACGTAACGTCCACAACAGATAATAAATAAAGATTTTTTCTAATAACGGGACTACTATCATTCTCTTGAAAGCTGGATTAACTCAACTGGGATTTATATGTTACTTCCAAAAATCATTTCTTTTAAAAATAGTTTATCGAATATCCGAATCTATTTTGTTAATATTGGACGTTAAATAGTTCGTTTGAACGTGTAGTAGCTTTGTATGAAACACAGATGGAAGGCAATCCAGTTTAATCGGCATTAAATATACAGTCTGGAGAAGGGTTGAGAATATTTCATATAATATTTGTTTGGTTATAGGCGCAAAATGATATTGTGGTATGCCGATCTTGGCAATTATCGATATTTTAAAATGAGATTCAGAAAGGTACACGTAATAGGAGCAAATTAGTGGCAGGCTGATAATATAAGTTCAGAATTAAAATCTCATTGAAGAACTATCGTACATGTATGGATGCAGAAATACTGCGCCCTTGGCCTCAGCTTCGAAGGCTAGGTGCGATAATTCACCCGTAGTTGTAAGGGTGATACTTTTATACCTAAAGACGTGCAAATGTTTGTAACGCACAGAAGGAATCCTTTCCGACACATATATATATATTCTTGATCAGCATCACGAGCCGAGTCGATTTAGCCTTGTCCGTCTGTCCGTCCGTCCGTCTGTTTCGTATGACCCTGATCTCCTCCGTCAGTTGGTAAGAGTTAAGGTTTGAACAAACGTTGGACGAAGCTTCTTTATGGCATATAATTTGTTGCAAATTTTCGGCACCGGCCCGCTCCCGCGACGATTAGGAAAGATATAGCTGCCGTACAGTTGGAAAGAAGTAGTTTTAGCTTAGAAAGATATTTGGTATTTGTGCAATGAATCGATTTGCCGAAGAAATTATAAATGTTCGCATGGTTCTCAAGTTCTAAGCAAAATTGTGCACAAGCCTCCGGCAACCCTAGAAAAATGTTGCATACTTTTTGGATGGTCTGAAAAAAGTCTAGCGAGAAAACTTTTTTGTTTTCAATGTACATGTTTTTCTATGACTACCACAAGAATTTTGCTAAGTTTGACTTTTAAATCGGATGACTTTAGCATCCAGCTACCATAGGTTAAATAAAATTAAATTATCTTATTTTTTTTTGCCTGGGTGAAATTGTTTATATGTAAATAGCGAAATGTCTTCGGCTCCTGGGGGAATCCGGTGGCATACTTACAGACACCTGTAGCAGAATGACTGGAGAACACATTAGGCGGTTTCTCTTAAATTCTTCACTTGATATTTTTTTTTTAAGCATAATTATGCTTAGATTAAAATCTGTAAGTCTTTAAAGCCTACACTTAGATAAGATACAAATTTAGTTCGTCACAATACTTCACATGAAAAAAAACACGTTAGAACTGCTTTGAAATTAGAACAATTTTGAACAGAAGCCTTTCTTATACGAAATAATCTGCCCAACTAAATTTGTATCTTTTTTCAGTACACGCTTTTAAGGTTTAAAGAAAAAGAAACTCTGACTATTAATGTAATTTGAAAAAATGTAGAGTGTAGTTTCAGAAAACTATTGGAAACTGTTGAAAAGATTAGATATAACGGGCTGTAAAAATCTTCAGTAGCAGTATTATTATCCTTTAAAGCTTTTCAGTTTTCTTAAGCTTTAGAAAATAACGGTATTATCGATATATCGATGCTTTTGAAGGCGATATATCAAATATCGATATTGAAAATTTGTATTTTTGATATTATCGATATTGATATTTTGAGATATATCGACAACCATAGTCTGGAGTAAATTTGTTCAGAATATGCTGCCAATGATCTAAAATAAAAGCAGTATTCAACTGGATTATAGCACCAACGCTGAAGCCAGCTCCGATCTGGCGTATAGTCATTAGTTAGCTTTATGGTGAAATCCTGTGCCAAGACGGATGCATTAACAATTCAGTTTTGAGAGCGGATTTGGTTAAACCAAGAGAAGAATTGTGACTTCAAGTGTACATGTACGTTTTTTTATTCCTTTTCGTATAAGGATTGGATGCAGCTGCTGACGCTTACTTTATCCTTTGCAGCCAACATCTTTTGATTATTGTTTGTTTAGCCGTTGGAATATGCCGTGACATTCTTGCTATTGTTAATACAAAGTCATCTGTTGAGCTTGCAGGAACAATGTTTGAAATTTGCTTACAACCGATTTAAATAGTATGCAGAAATTTCAATTTTGGAGAAAAAGGTTTGCTTACAAACGATATTTGCATATAAAGTGTTGGCATACCAGCCAATTAAAATCCTGTATGAAAATTGCACACAATGCTCTTAAATGTTCAGTTTTTTTCATATTTGCATACTAACGGTTCGTCATATAACCGATTTTTACTGTACATATAATACGTGATACACACAAAATTTATTGTGTAGCGCCCTTTTAAGTATACAAAGCTTTAAATACGGAATGACTCAGAATTAAATATTTTATAAAAAAAAAAAAACCAGAAGGAAGCACCTCCGACCCCATAAAGTATATATATTCTTGATCAGCATCAACAGCCGAGTCGATTTAGCCATGTCCGTCTGTCCGTCTGTCTGTATGAACGCGTCGATCTCAGAGACTGCAACAGATAGAGCCACAATTTTTGGCATGTATGTAGGTGTATACTGTACCCACATCGAGTTGGTTTCAGATTTGGAAAATTTCACCTCCTCCATCTTTTAGAAGCGAAAAACTGTCTCTCTCTCTGTATGAACGCATTGATCTCAGAGACTATAAGAGGTAGAGCCACAAATTTTTGCTTGTATGTAGGTGTGTACTGTACCCAGATGAAGTTTGCTCCAGATTTGGCAAATTCCTCCTCCTCCTTCTTCTAACCGCGAAAAACTGTCAGAGCTACAATTTTTAAGCTTGAACCTAGTGACTTAATATATATTCAGTAAGACCCAATATCTGTCTATTCTGTATACCACTATAAGATCCGAGCAAAACCACCGAATATATGCAAGTGCGCCTCCCCATTTATTCAAATAAATTATAAAATAAAAGGAGTTCAAAGCTATAGGAACCAAATTACTTGGAACAGGGTATTTTGCTGTCGGGGCACTCGACCGCAACACTCTTACTTGTTTTATATTTGGCTTTTGAGAAGATTATATTGTATAATTATTATTGGTCCGACAATCTGGATAAATTCACAGTGTAAATGTATGACGCTGCCAACTATCTACCATTTTTCCTTCTAAAAAGGGATTAAAACGCGCATTCTGATTTGAGTCGCGGCAAACGATGGTGATATTCGCATCGGTGATGATACAACACTAAGGCATAAATTAGTGGAAAGCGAAACAATCCGACCACGCCCAATATGGTACGCTTTTATATTTTACTCGATCAATATACTCACTTCAATTTGTTAATCTCAAATTGATTTAACAAAGGTTCGTGAACTTGCTTACAAATTAGTTATAAATGACACACGAAATAAATCCATACAACATATAGATCATCATTTCATAATATAACGTGCCGACACAAAATTTTTTGCGAGAATTCCCAGCTCGCCATACGCCCCGCCGCTTTCTCGTTGCTTCCTCTGTTTCGCTCTCCTCGGCCTCTTATGACGTACTGATTTATGTAAGCCTGCCTCCGGCCTGAGTCGCCACGGATAACGACACTAGAGAAAAAGGCGGGTTGTCCAGTCGACACCGCTTCTCGTGCCAGAAAACGCCAGCTATCCGGCTTCATTTACGCTCTAGATACTTTTGAATGTTGTTCGCCTTCGGAGGTATTAAGG
>JAEIFU010004182.1:0-18425 GCA_018904235.1 Lordiphosa stackelbergi | reverse complement strand
CTTCGTTCATTTACGTATTAGCGCATAGACTGTAGAGATCCACGCGTTTATACAGAGAGAAAAGACAGTTTTCGCTGTTAAAAGATGGAGGAGGAATTTTCAAATCTAAAACAAACTCGATGTTGTTACCAGTATTTACACCTACATACATGCCAAGAATTGACGGCTCTACCCCAGTGGTGCACAAACACACACTATCAAGCTTTGCGATGGTGTGTGTAGCAGAGAAACACAGGAGAAAAGTGCCAGTGGGACTTGACTACATGCTAGAAGCACATCTGGCATACAACTTTTGCCACTGAGAAGCAGTTACAAAAAACCTGCAATCTTCCATTCGCTTTTAGTACAGGGGCGGAACGCAGCAGAAACTGTTCTAATAGAACGGCCTTTTTGCATGGGTTGTAGTTGTAGGTTCAACTTCGTAAAGCAGCTCGGCTCTCCTTCAACTTTAGTTTCCATTTTGCACGCTGTCAGATGGCGTTCTCTTGGCAATTAATTGTTTGCACGCATGCTGGCATGGTTTCTACTAGAACGTATTGAGCATGGCATCCTGCACCAGTACTATTAGAATGTGTGAAGCATCGCGCATAAGCAGTTCAAAGGAACACCCATTAACCCAATTTTTGAAAATGATTTTAAAAAATATAGTAAAGCTTTACAAACTCATCCTTTTTAGTGATATTTCATAGTAACTAATAATATTTTTAATTTTAAAATTCAATATTGGGGCTACATACATACATTCTTCACTATATGTCGAGAGCTCTTGGGAGTAGTCTTCAGGTAGGAGTAACTGCGTCGGGCCAGTCAGCAGTCCTAGAAAAATATTATTACATGTATGTTTATGTACTTACTTTTAATTACGCATTACAACATTGATGCACCAAACTGTTCCTCAGGACTAAAAAATGCAGAGCAAAAATTTAAATAAAGACATATTTAGCTTCAGCATTCATTCAATTAAATACTTACCACTAGCAAATATAAATTTAATTTCAATTCAATGCGAGGCAAACATCAACTTCTAACTGGAGGCAAATTAAAACGGGGACACTCAAAAACCACGTGTTTTTGCGTGTTCCCCTTTGTTTTCTTAATTGTTATCCATTGGCACTCGTTGATTCTCTGTTCCGGGTCTCATTTCGCATTTTGGTTTCCAAAAGCGCATGCGTGCCATTAGAAGGGACGTTTGCATGTTATGCAGACTTCTTCCCTTCTAACCTGCAAAGGAACGTGCATCCGATTTCATACAGATTGCATGCCGTTTTCATACTGCAAAAATTAGTGGTGTCTTCCTTGTAAAAAGAACAGTGCCAGATGGCATTCTTTTGGGAACCACGTTCCCGTAAAGTCCGAAATTTCAGTAAATTAATTCCCCTTATTTTTAAATTTTTGCCTAATTTTATGAAATCCTTAAAAACAACTAACCATTAAATGAAAAAGCCCTAAAATTCAGAAAAATAATTCTTAAAATTAAGTAAGAAAAAATATTTCATTTTTGAAAGCTTTTCAGCTTTTGATTTCTAAAATTTAGGACCTATTTTACCCTGAAATTTAGAAATAAAATGTTAAAAAACAAGAAAATATTTTTTAAATTTTGGGACTCGAGTTTCTAAAGTTCTCGTCGATTGTACGCCCGCTTCCTTTGCACGAAAGGGGTGTGTATGTGTGAGTGTGAGCAGAAATTATGTGTGGATGCGTTTGTTCAATGACGAAATAGGAATTTGTTGTGCGTTAACTTTAAGTGTGAGACGTCAAAAAAATGGAGCAACTTTCTTTTTTTCCGCTTGGGCCTTCAAAAGAAATTTTTGCTGGTGAGTATTTGTTAACAAAGGTGTAATTGTGTATATAAATAGAAAGTGCATTGTGTGTAAAATTCTTTAATTTTTATTGTTAGTAGAGTGAATGCAAGTGTATGTATGTATGTCTGAATGTTTTTATTCTTAAAATGCATGTGAATACCAGTGGTTTCCTTGTGTGTGTATGCAAAAAAGTTATAAAATTACGAAATTTCGGATGTACATATGTACAATAAGTACAAAAATTGTGGTTTCTGCAAATTTTGCTTTTTGTCTGATTACTGCGGGGGGCAACAAAAACAACGAAAAAGCGTACAACAACATTTTTTTATTGTGACTTTCGATCAATGCGTGATAGATGATAAATCTATTGCGTTGTCGCTGGTCTGCCTTCGAGTGGCGACGCGGCGCGTGGCGCGAAGAGACAAGAACAGCGACTTCTTCTTCTCTGCTCTTGTCCTTGTTGCCAGCACTGACGCCCGCGTCATGTGACGACGAATAAGCAAAATCTAGTTGCGCACGCAGACAAACCAATGCAAATGCAGTGTGAAAAATTCACGACTTTTTTGTTTTTTAATTATGACTTTCTATTTATTTCCCCAAGCTAACTTCGTCTTTGCTGAAGTTTTTATACCCTTGCAAATGTTTTAATACATCAGAGTTTAAGGCGCCAGCATTGAAACAACAATTTTTCTAAAGAAAATCCGCTTTTCGACCGATAATAGTTCCTAAGACTGCTGTAGATATAGTCATCCGATTTTGACCAAAACTTCCAAATCTTGTAAAAGCGCATAATATTAATAATTGCTGAAGTGAGACACGTAAACTTTAAAAACAAAAATGTTTTTCTCATTAAAACCAACGTCCGATAGTTCACTGACAGCTATAAGATATAGTCATCGATCCGGTAGGTTCCGACATATAAGCAGTGTGCAGTTAAAAGAAGACTCTGTGCAAAGTTTCAGCTCGATAGCTTTAAAACTGAGAGACTAAGATATAGTCATCCGATTTGGACAAAAACTTCCAAATCTATGTGAAAGCGTAAATTATTAATAATCGATGAGGTGGGAGACGTTAACATTAAAAACAAAAAGTTTTCTCACAAAGACCCACTTTTCGACCGATAGTTTCCCATGGCAGCTATAAGATATAGTCATCCGATCCGGTCGGTTCCGACAATGGCAGTGTGCAGTAAAAAGAAGACTCTGTGCAAAGTTTCAGCTCGATAGCTTTAAAACTGAGAGACTAGTTTGCGTAGAAACAGACAGACAGACGGACAGACAGACGGACAGACAGCCGGACGGACAAAGCTCAATCGACTCAACTCGTCACCCTGATCAAGAATATATATAGTTTATAGGGTCGGAAATGAATATTTCTATGCGTTGCAAACTTCTGGGCAAAATTATAATAACCTTTGGAAGGGTATAATGAGGGAAGATGAAACAAAAGTTACAACTTCGCCTCTTGAACTTTTGCATGCTCGGAGAGTGAAGTTGAATGTTACATAACAGACAATGTCGCACTTAACTGCACATTTGTGGAGACTATGTAAAATGGCGTGGGCCTTATTATGCTTTGAGCAGCAGACACAGCATTCAGAATGCACCATGTAACTTCATCTGCTTCTACCTGCACCGACCAGCTGAAGTGCTTTTAGCTCAAGTGAAATGAAATAATTTTAAAATAAATATAATGAACATGGCAGAAAACAAGAGCGAAAGAATTATTTTTCCATGTCAAAAAATATCTTTAATTTTGGCGGTGAAAGAGCGGAATGTCATTTGTGATCTTTTCCACCCCAAGCATTCGGACTTAATTTTTGTAAACAAGGCTTGAGAGAAGAAGTGGCCAAGCTTCTACATAAAATCAACTTGGCATCAAAACAAAATACAGATGATCAAGCAGTGTGGTCACACCACCAACTAAATTAAACATACCAAATACTGGAATTTTTGGCGTACTTTTTGTCTTAAATCTGGTAACACTGCTCTTACGTTCCACGGCAACGAAACATAGGGGAAGTTAGCTAAATTACGAACTTCGGATGTCCGTATGGGGGCAAGGAACCCAGGAACACTGGTAAAAATGTTTTTATGAGTAACGCGTATACCGAAGTCGGTTAGAGCCGACTTTTAACTTACGCTCTCTTTTAAAATATTCTTTTCCACATTTTTCAGCACCTTTGGATGAAGAATAAAGATCAATGAAATATTTTATTTCTGATATATCCTTTTTAAGCGAAAATAAATCGATTTCGAAAATATCCAATGGATTCCAAAAAGGATACTTAACTATCCACTAATCAAATGGATGCCGAAAATATCCTGAGGATCATCAAACTGATCTCATTTTCCGTGCAGTACATATCCGCCCATGGAAAAGACAATTGCATCAAAGAAGACAATCTGGTACGCAGTCTAAAGGATTGGAATGACGACAATTTAAACCAAACTTCATGACTGACTAGCACCCGTTGTGAAAGAATTACTTCACGTTCAAAAATTATTATGCCACCCAACTACCTGGAGGCTGTCATTGAAACAGATGATCTCAAATTACACAAATATACACTTATGGTACCTAGAACAAAAGTGGTCTACTTGGAGACTACAGCTTATACGGATACAAAGGCTTTCACATTGGCTCAAATCCAGACATATGAGACACTATCCATAAGCACAGGAACACTATCCAGCCAAAAATCGGATAAGATGGCGAATTATTCGTACTTAATCGGATGTGTTCCAGAAATCTCTAGAGGTTTTGGTATAAACGTTAGCATTTCATATTAAAGCTGTTTGAATTTATATGTTTAGTGGCTCAAATATGCTGGCCGGTACTAGATTAGATGACAAAAGTTGAGTGATTTAAAACGCTGCTCAAAGCCAAGTAGATTTTGCGTACGGTTCCTTTCCTTGCATAATCTAGTAGGCGGTCTGATTCTTGGCACTTTGCAAATAAAGTAATTCCAGTTTAGTTCGAAGTGCAATCGTTTATACGAAAATCTCTAGAGATTTCTAGAACACCCCTGAATGAGACACTTTTCATGTCTTCAGTATTGTCTAAGGCCCAGACAATATAGCTGGATTTATTATACTTGTTTTTGCAGCTAGCCATATATTATTTGTATCTTTAGTATTAGACCTTTTAAAAAACAATGTTTCTAGGCGCAACTCAATTCAATGTAAAATACACAAAGTATCATTTGAATAAAATGTCATATTCCCTTTGACTTTATCCCAAAGCAAAGGGGGTGTGTCAATCATTATGCTCGTTCAACCTGACGAGCAAACAACATTAAACAACAAAAAAAGTAAGAGTGTTGCAGTCGAATGCCCCGACAGTAAAATACCCAGTTCCAAGTAATGCGTTTCCTTAAGCTTTGAACTCCTTTTATTTTACATACATGCAAATATTTGTCAACCACCTCTTATAGTCTGTGAGATCCACGCGTTTATACATAGAGAAAGACAGTTTTTCGCTGTTAAAAGATGGAGGAGGAGGAATTTTCCAAATCTAAAACAAACTCGATGTTGGTACAGTATACACCTACATACATGCCAAAATTGTGGCTCTACACCAGTGGTGCATAAACACACACTATCAAGCTTTGCGATGGTGTGTGTAGCAGCAACCCAGTGGGACTTGACTGCATGCTAGAAGCACATCTGGCATACAACTTTTGCCACTGAGAAAGTATGTGCAAAAACCTGCAATCTTCCATTCGCTTTTGTACAGGGGCGGAACGCAGCAGGAACTGTTCTAATAGAACGGCCTTTTGCATGGGTTGTTGTTGTAGGTTCAACTTCGTAAAAACGCTCGGCTCTCCCTTCCAACTTTAGTTTCCATTTGCACGCTGTCAGATGGCGTTCTCTTGGCAGTGGTATTTGCACGCATGCTGGCATGGTTTCTACTAGAACGTATTGAGCATGGCATCCTGCACCAGTGCTATTAGAATGTGTGATGTGGAGTATCGCGCGCCAAAGCAGTTCCAAAAAGGAACATTACCACTCGCCCAATTTTGAAAATGATTCTAAAATATAGTAAAGCACAAACTCATCCTTTTTAGTGAATGTTTCATAGTAACTAATAATATTTTTTAATTTTAAAATTCAATATTGGGGCTACATACATACATTCTTCACTATATGTCCGAGAGCTCTTGGGAGTAGTCTTCAGGTAGGAGTAACTGCGTCGGGCCAGTCCAGCAGTCCTAGAAATATTATTACATGTATGTTTATGTACTTACTTTAATTACGCATTACAACATTGATGCCCCAATATTCCTCCAGGACTAAAAATGCAGAGCAAAAAAATTTAATGCAAAAGACATATTTAGCTTTCAGCATTCATTCAATTAAATACTTACCACTAACAAATATAAATTTAATTTCCAATTCAATGCGAGGCAAACATCAACTTCAGGCAAATTAAAACGGGAACCTAAAAACCACGTGTTTTTGTGTTTTCCCCTTTCTTAATAATTGTTATCCATTGCTTTTTCGTTGATTCTCTGTTCGGTCTCTCATTTCGCATTTTGGTTCCAAAAGCGCATGCGTGCCATTAGAGGGATTTATATTCTTAATTTATTAAATTCTTCCCACTAACCTACTGCAAAAGGAACGTGCATCCGATTTCTTACAGATTGCATGCCGTTTTTCATACTGCAAAAATTGGTAGTGCATTCTTCCTTGTAAAAAACAGTGCCGATGGCATTCTTTTTGGGAACCACGTTCCGTAAGTCCGACTTTATTTTTAGATTTCAGAAAATCTAGCCCTAAAATGCTATTGCCCTTATTTTTAGAAAATTTTCCTAATTTTGTGAAATTTTTGCCCTGAACTTTAAAAAAACTAACCATTAAAATGAAAAGCCCTAAAATTCAGAAAATAATTCTTAAAATTAAGTAAGAAAAAAATATTTCTTATTTTTAGAAAGCTTTTCAGCTTTTTTCTAAAAATTAGGACCTATTTTACCTGAAATTTAGAAATAAAATGTTAAAAAACAAGAAAATATTTTTTTAAATTTTGGACAGATTCTGCAGGTTCGCGAAGTTTCACATCGATTGTAACTGTCTTTTTTTGTCTTCGCATTCTCTTTTGCCTTCAACACGTGTGTGTATGTGTGAGCTGTGAGCAGAAATTATGTGTGATGCGTTTGTGCAATGACGAAATAGAATTAGTTGTGCGTTGACTTTAAGTGTGAGACGTTCAAAAAAATGGAGCAGCTTCTCATTTTCTCGCTTGAGGCCTTCAAAGAAATTTTTTGCTGGTGAGTATTTGTTAACAAAAGGTGTAATTGTGTATATAAATAGAAAGTGCATTGTGTGTAAAAAAATTCTTTAATTTTTATTGTTAGTAGAGTGAATGCGTGTGTATGTATGTCTGAATGTTTTTATTCTTAAAATGCATGTGAATGCCGGTGGTTTTCCTTGTGTGTATGCAAAAAAGTTATAAAACTACGAAATTTCGAATGTACATATGTACAATATGTACAAAAAATTGTGGTTTTCTGCAAATTTGCTTTGTCTATGACAGCGGAGGGCAGCAAAAACAACGAAAAGCGTACAACAACAACATTTTTTTTTCGTACTTGACTTTCGATCAGTGCGTGATAGATGATAAATCTATTGCGTTGTCGCTGGTCTACCTGCCTTCAGTGGCGACGCGGCGCGTGGCAGAGAACAGAACAGCGACTTCTTCTTCTCTGCTCTTGTCCTTGTTTGCCAGCACTGACGCCCGCGTCTTGTGACGACGAATAAGCAAAATCTAGTTGCGCACGCAGACAAACCAATGCAAATGCGTGTAAAAATTCACGACTTTTTTTTTTAATTATGACTTTCTATTTATTTCTTTTTCTAGAATTCGGCTTCACAACGGAAACGTTAATGCATACAACGTACGAAAAGCTTTCAAACCTTATTCCCAAAATTTAATCGGAGAATTAATTATTTTCGATCACAATTTGAAAAGTGGCAACAATCAAAGTAAGTACAATGTACATACATACAAGAAATGCTTGGTATAATGTGATCAATGTTTAATTATTTTTTAAATCTATTTGTACAGAATCTTCCAAATACACAGGCCGAACTAGACGAAAATAACGAGGTATGTGGGCCATTAATATTTAAATAAATTCGACATAATTTAAATTTTCATTTGGTTTCATTTGGTTTAGATTGATGTGTCAAAGATTTTAAATGGCTCTCAACCACAAAGATAATTTTGTCTTTTTATGCTAAAAATAAAAAGTTGACTGCAAAATACCGCAAATTGATAAGCCACACAATTGTTTAATATTTTCTGGCAAATGCTAAACAAAAAAAAAAAAAAAAAAAAAAAAAATAAAAAACATAATTTTATTTAAAAAAAAATAAAAAAAAGAAAAAAAAAATTTAAATTAAAATAATATATAAATAAATATATATATAAAAAATTCAACCTAACTGACTGACTGACTGACTGACTGGTGACCGTCGCACAGCCTATACCATAAAAGATAGGAAGATGAGATTTTCACAGTAGTTTTATCTTGTGCTGAAAGTGAGTTACTAAGAACGGATTTTGGAAAATTCTGTCGGGAAATGTGGAAAATTCGCGGAAAACTGTTGTATGAAACTTTTTTGTTTTTCATCCGATCAAGTTCAAACTTATTTTCAAAGATCTTTATGAAAATTCAACAACAACTGCATACCAATCTTCCGGAAAATTCACCTCCCCTGGGTGGAAAGTGGGTGGTCAAGGTTGTATGGGCGAAACTTTAATTGCCAGTGATTAGCTCCAAACTCATTTTCAAAATTACACATACTATGACATAAAAAAAGAGACTTTAAAATTTTTGTCGGGAAATTCACGAAAAACTGTTGTATGAAACTTTTTTGTTTATTCTCCGATCAGATTCAAACTCATTTTCCAAGATGTATATGAAAATTCAACAATAAGTGTATTGCAATTTTCCGGAAAATCCCACCCGAAAAAGTCGGAAAAGCGGCGGAAAAGTTTGTATGGTAAACATTTGATTTTCATCCGATTGACTTGAAACTTGGTTCGCAAGCATAGTACGCCAAATATTCGACACGTGTTTTCCCGATTTCGGAAAATCCGCCCACGAGGAAAATGGCTGGAAAATTGTGCATGCAAACAACTATTTTTCATCCGATTGGCTTGAAATTCGGTTTGTTAGGATAGAATACGAAATAGTTTGAAATGTGATTTTCCGAAGTTGGAAAATTCGACCTGACGGTCGGAAAATTGCCGGAAAATTCTGCATGAAAAAAACTATTTATCATCCGATTGGCTTGAAACTCGGTTTGAAAGGACAGAATACGAAATAATTTAAAATGGGATTTTTCAATGTCGGAAAATCCGACCCCAGGCGTGAAAATGCCCGGAAAATTCTACATGCAAAAGAATTATTTTTCATCCGATTGACTTGAAACTCTATTTGTAAGGTAAAAATGAAAATTCATTAGTGTTTTCATTTTCCGATGTTGGAAATAACGCCGGGATGTGGGTGGGATGTGGGAGGGATATGGATGGGATGTGGTTGGGATGTGGGCGGGAGTGGGTGGGATGTGGGCGGGAAGTGGAAAGGATATGGGTGGAATGTAGGTGGGAAGAGTATGGGATGGGGGCGGGAAGTGGGAGGGATGAGGGATGTGGGCGGGAAGTGGGGGGATGTGGGAGGGATGTGGGTGGGATGTGGGTGGGATGTGGGAGGGATGTGGGAGGGATGGGGAGGGATGTGGGAGGGATGTGGGAGGGATGTGGGGGGGGGATGGGAGGGATGTGGGAGGGGATGTGGAAGGGATGTGGGATGGGAGGGATGTGGGTGGGATGTGGGAAGGGATGTGGGCGGGATGTGGGTGGGATGTGGGTGGGATGTGGATGTGGGAGATGTGGGAGGGATGTGGGTGGGATGTGGAGGGAGGGGATGTGGGTGGGATGGGATGTAGGTGGGAGGGATGTGGGAGGGATGTGGAAGGAGGGATGTGGGCGGGAGTGGGCGGGATGTGGGAGGGATGTGGAGGGATGTGGGTGGGATGTGGGTGGGATGTGGGTGGGATGTGGGTGGGATGTTGGTGGTATGTGGGCGGGTTGTGGGCGGGTGGGTGGGTAGTGAGTGGGGAACTGGGGAAATTGGGTGTAAAGTGGGTGGGATGTGGGTGGACTGTTGGTGGGAAGTGGATAGGATGTGGATGGGATGTGGGCGGTAAGTGGATAGGATGTGGATGGAATGTGGGCGGAAAGTGGGAGGGATGTGGATGGGATGTGGGCGGGAAGTGGATAGGATGTGGATGGGATGTGGGCGGGATGTGGGAGGGATGCGGATGGGATGTGGGCGGGAAGTGGGAGGGATGTGGGTGGGATGTGGGCGGGAAGAGGGAGGGATGTGGGAGGGATGTGGGCGGGATGTGGAAGTGATGTGGGCGTGGGAACTGGTGGAATTGGGTGAAGAGTGGGTGGGAGGGATGGGGGGTGGGAGTTGAAGGAAAAACCCATCAGCAAAGTTCGATTTCTGGGTTCTGCGGTGTATTATTATATCTAATATTGCTTGGTTCTATACTGTTGAAAGCGCAGCGAAGCGCGTCGGGTTATTTGCTAGTAATATATTCTTGATCAGCATCAACAGCCGAGTCGATTTAGCCTTGTCCGTCTGTCCGTCCGTCCGTCCGTCCGTCCGTCCGTCTGTCTGTATGAACACCTAGATCTCAGAGATGGTAAGAGATTGAGGTTTGACATGTATGGGACAAATGCTTCTTTTATCTGCACGCAGATCAAGTTTGTTTCAAATTTTGGCCACGCCCCCTCCCGCCCCCGCAATTTGGAAAAAGTTATATCTCCTACAGTTTTTTTAAAGATAAAGGATTCGTACCTTCTAGAGATAGTTAGTAATTAGCAAAATGAATCGATTTGCCGAAGAAATGATAAAGATCGGATGAGCGGTTCTCAAGTTATAAGCAAAAAAAGTGAACCAAGCCCTCCCCGCTACCAATCCCAGAGATAGTTAGTAATTTGAATGAATCAAAATGAATCGATTTGTCGAAGAAATGGTAAAGATCGGATGAACGGTTCTCAAGCTAGGAGCAAAAAAGAAAACCACAGCCTCCCCTACCACCCCCTCCCACCTAAAAAAAATGTTGCATACTTTTTGGATGGTCACACTAAGGAACGAGGAACACTGTTAAACATGTTTTTCATGAGTAACGGGTATATCGAAGTCGGTAAGAGCCGACTTTAACTTACGCTCTCGTTATTATATAAAATCATTGTAGTATTGGTCTCAAGTGAAGGTGTAGTGTCACGTTCTCCCCCCGTTCTGATCCGTTCTGATCAGTTAATTGTATTTTTAAGTTGCTTATCTCTTTGGTGTTGACTGGCAAATAAATAAGATTATGAGGGTGTACAGTCATTTTATAACCCGGTGGCACATTAATGCCAAACTCGTACAAAAGAATGTGATGGGGGCATTGTTCACATACGACCCGCTAACAATGTTACACTCCAAGCGGATTGAGTTAATTTTCATAATATTTTTCGGTAAATCAGAGATGTAAGTGTGGTTAGGGTTGGGTGTGAGTCAGCGGTGTTCGCAAAGTGTTGCTATTGCTCTAATTGTCAGTGTATTCTCAATTGAATGCTTTTTTTAATTCACTGTGAAAAATGTTGACAATATCATCGAGTTCATACGAACCGAGTGGTATATTGATAATCTTGTCGTCAATATGAAACAAGTTGTTGTTTTCATCAACATTTGGGACCGAATTGTACATGTAAAAGTCAACCAGGGCGCACTCATAGTCCCCCTTCAGTTCGATTGGGGGAAAAAAGTTTGCCTCTATTACCGAGGTATTACCATTCAATGATAATGTTCTAGCCATTGTGTTCTCTATGTCCGTGGTATAGTGTGGCTAGATGTTGACTACCGCCCACTCTTATATTTATTTTATTTTATATGCCTCCCATCTCAATCTTAAAGAAGAATAAACTGATCAAACCCCTTCCTGTATCGCCCATTATTCATGTCATCATCTTTACTGATTAATAAGAAACCATATCTATCCTCCCAACATTTGCGGCAAATTTCCATGAATGAATCATAGCTAATGTCACTGTTTACATGATCTTTATACACATGGCGCATATTCAAATCATCCTGTTTGAACATTATAATTACGTTTGCATTGTCGCGCACAAGATGTTAGGTATGCGTGTCTACGTTTCCCAGCAAACATTTTTTATCGCAGAAGATAAGAATGCGATTCTTCCAGTAGGTGTCGCTTCACTCTGGCGATATCGCATATTTATCGCATTCTATCTCCCTTCGGGAAGAAATGTGCCACTCTGCGACACTTCTTGAAGGAAAGAAAGCGTTTCTTCTGGGAGATACGAAAAGTCTCTTCTCAGTGATAAGAAAGCGATTCACGCAAAAAAAAATAAAAAATTTGTGCGCTGCTAGCAGCTTACAACCTGCTGACTGCTGCTGCTGCTTGCCTGTTCCGCTAAACATCGAATTACGTACTTACCCTGAGGGGATTGGAACTTGGTACCCTTGGACCAGAGCTCGCAAAATATGGTCAGCCAAATTTTCTATGCTGTCTGCTCACCGAAATGACAGGAAAAAACTTGAACAGAGTTGCTCTTTCTCTCAACAGAACACTAGATTTTGATTTTCTAGTGTTTTCTGTTTCAGAGTAATCGATGAGAGAAACACACTGAGCTGTCTGACTATAACAGTTTGATGGGGACAATTTCGTTTGGGTGTCAGCAGCTGAGCATAAGCAACTGAGCAAATCGAAAAAAAAAAAATAAAAAAAAAAAAAAAAAAAAAAATAAAAAAAAAAAAAAAAAAAAATTAAAATTTAAAGTATTGAGTGGCGCTTGTCACTAACATTTCTCCCTTTGTTAAGCCATCTATCGATCGACACTTGTCCATAGCAACCCTGCCGATACCACATTCGATTTATGGCAAAAATGCAACTCTGTCTGCCACGTATTTCCGGCTCTCAGTTTGCTAGCAGCGCAAAGTTCTGCCCCGTTCTTTTATTTCCGGATTGTCGAGCTGAACAGACGTGCCAGTTGCCTGCAGAAAATTTAATTTCGCCAACTCGAGTTTAACCTCACCTCGTAGTTTCTTGAATAGTTTTTGCCTTAATCGTGGAAAATAAATGTTAATTATTGATTATTATTAATCAATAATCATAAGCGAAATAAAATTTTGCAGCCATTTCCCTGAAATTGGGTAGACATTTTCCATTTTCTGCATAATTCTTCATTTCAATAGGTGAGTTGCTTTAAATGTTGCTTTTCAATAGCAGAAGCTAATTAAACGCTCACTTTAGAAGCGGATTCATCAGCACAAACCGATCTGCCGCCGAGAGATTTTTGTACAGCCACCCGAGTGGGCGAGCCACCTGGCCACTAAAAAGGTGGTCTAAATTGTTGCCAGCCAGGAAAAAGGTAATTAGTTAGCAAGACTGTGCTCCTAGGCTCCTTGTACTAATTAGCCCTCCCATGCTGCATCTTCTTCTCCAAACAAGGTCTGGCCCCATATACCAGAGACCAACTTTATATGCCCACATTCCGGAGAACAACGTTGTCTGCACATATCAGCACAGTTTCGTCTGCCTACGTGTCAAAGGCAAATTTTTCTTCGAAAGTTCCAGAAGCGTGCCCCTAGTGAATTGATCAAACCTAAGTGTACTCGTGTGTGTGATTCGTGAGCAAACTAGTTCTCGTGCCTCATCAATCCAAAAGGCCATCTCGATTTGAAAGTACATCTCCAACTGCCAGGGCGAGGGTTGCCACTGGCAAGAAAGGTGTAGGAGCTGAGAGAATATATGTGTTAATTATCTTACAATATCTTAAAATTCCAATTAAACAAGTGCCAAGAGAACTTTAATCCATGCTCGTATAGATGTGTGTCGTCACAACTGTGTGTCAATGAACATTGTGTTTGCCCGAGCTAAATTTTTATTAAAGTAAGATGCAAGAAAGTCGAGAAGTTTGGCTCACGATTGGCAAACCCACCACTTAAAACAATGTACCTAAACTTAAAATCCGAAATTTAAACAGACCCATGCAGCTCTACGTCACCGGAGAAAGATCTTTCGCCGCTGGACAAAAAGCAGTAAGTGTACCTAATCCTGTAAACTTCTGTTAATTTGCACCATTCAAATGAGCACGAGGATTCTTTCTGACTTCTTGCTCAGTTGAGTTAACTTTTTGATCGGTCAACTGGTCTCTTGGCCATTTCTTTGATTTTGTCGCCTGACAAACAGGCTTACTGAAAACCAACTGCGCTGATTGCCGCACAGTGGGACAATGGTATCCCAAAACTGAGTTAATTTTATTTTGAATTTTATTATATTACCTTATTTTATATACTATTACGCATTTAAACATACTCATTTAATAGACGATATGTCTATATTTATCTAACCACCCTCTATTACAGCATGTTTTGAAATTCTCTTACGCCCAATTTTATAAATTATTTTTTGTTTAATTATTTGATATGAATAGTGATTAGGAAAAGTTGCCAGCATTAATAAACATACATATTCTTAGGTTAAATTCCCTTGCTTTAAGTTCGATTTTCATCAATTTTCTTTTGTTCAAATTTTCACTATGCCCCTCTTAAATTCTGATAATGTTAATTTTTAAGAATAAACCACCTAAAATGAATTTTGAGTAAATCCCTTTTATTATCCGGAAATCATGAGTAGCGGACGTGATGTAATGTAAGAAGCCAATGGCGGGCAAAGGGATCACCAACCTAAAGCAATGTTGAACTGCACCTAGGTGATCATGGAAGGGTGGGGGAAACTGGCCACTGAACACCACCACAGTGTGCCTATAGCACCGCTGAACTTTTAAATGTACCTTTTCTCCTTCAGCTCCTTTTCTTTTCTCTCTCTCTCTCTCTCTCTTTAATTTGAGACTAATTGATAGGCTTCCTTTTTAGCACGTGATATTAAATTAAATACTTAAATAACGAGCAGTAGCATATGTTATTCCCTTGACCCCCCTCAATTGCCGACGAAGATAGCCGGATCAAGCACGTGCTCCGCCGCATATGACTACAACCCCCATCTGCTCGGCTAAGGTACAACTATATCGTTGTATGTTACAAAATTATTTTATATTCAGGGGTGCCACAGAAATCGCTTTCGCTCTAAATTCGCTCGAAATCAATTTCGCCCTGCCACAGAGCCTCTTTTCGAGTGATTTGCAAATCGCGCACTCATGAGTCGGCGATTTGCTTAAATAAGCCCTTAAAATGCATTTTGATGAAAATAAGGCTTATTGGTTCTTGAAGGGTGTTCAATTTGTGATTAATCTACATCAAAAAAATTAAACATTTAACAAGTTAAGTTTATTAAATAAACATTTTACTAAATCGCTAGTAAAATCGCTGGTTAAATCGCTAGTTAAATTTGTCATTCACTGGCATTCACCAAATCGCTAGTTTATGAGTGGTGCCACCTTTTAACATTTGAATTTCGAAATTAATCGAATTTTGTTTTAAGGTGTGTAAATTAGCAATTTTTGTGTTAAAACAGAGAAAAAAAATTAGATTAAAGAGTAATAATTTTTGTGTTGATCTTTTGCTTATTTATTGTGCAATTTATAAATCGATTGCTGCCAATCTAAGTTGAATAAAGTGGCATCGCCAGAAAATGCCATTCACTGAATGACGAATACACGACAACAAATAAAATAAAATAAGCCGCCAAAATGTAAGTAAATTTTATTGTATTTCCGATATGCTTATCATTTTTATTCATATTTAAGGGGAAAGCATAGAACAGATGTCCAGAGCGAGATCTTCTTGGCTTTCATGAAGGAGCATAAGGACATAGCCCGAAATTTCACAAAGGGCGACAGGGTAGCTGTGGCTTCAGCTTGGACCAAACTGGCGCAGCAGCTAAATGCCAATGGACCTCCAGTAAAATCGGCAGAGGAATGGCGTAATGTAAGTTACTACTACTACTATCATAACGCGGGTTTTTGGTTAATGATGTGGTCTACAGGTATGGAAAGACTGGAAACTGTGCATCCGAAAAAAAATCAGTGGCAACAGGAAGGAGACCAAAGCCACTGGAGGCGGACCGTTTAAGCAGGTGCCTCTTACTGCCACAGAGGAAGAAATAGCCCTGCTGGTAAATATGTATGAAGCAGTGGATGGCGTGCCCGGTGCCCAAGTATTTGGTGTAGATCATGACGACAATGATGAGAAAGAAAATAGCATCATTGAAGAAGACAATGCTGACGTTGGTAATTAACTAAATGATTCGTTTAATATAGATATGCATAATAGTATTTCAACTCGGTTATTCCAGAACTCATACAATCCGCTTCAAAGCGACGTAGGTTGGAACCGGAAGCAAAGTTCACAGGCAGCAAAATTGCACCATTGAGTGAAAACCGGCTGGCTTCTATGGTCGCGGATGAAAACTTGGTGCTAAAGGAAATAAGGGACGAGCTGAGCGAAATACGGAAAACCTCATTGGAGATGCTGGAAGAGCGTAAAAAAACAAACTTAATTTTAGAAAAACTAGTTTTAGCCATGGAAAAAAAAGACTAAAAATCAGAAATTAAATTAAATTTAAAAACCCCTTTTAATTCAATATCATAAATTTTATGTTTTATTTCAATAAAAGGGCTCTAACGTCGTCGTAAAGAGGCGGCGATATCATCTCGAATTTGTGAAGTAGCTTCAGGTTGGTCGGGATGCAGTTCCGAGCCTACTTCGTTGGCAACTTCACTGCCATCAAGATATTGAAAATCTTTGTCTTTATGCTCACGGCATAAATTATGAAGAGCGCAGCATACATTTATAATGCAGGTAACTTTTAACGGATGATATAAAAGGCTCTCCTGAAGCAGTCGAAATCGGCTTTTTATTACGCCAAAAGTTCTCTCGATCACATTTCTGGCAGAAGAATGGCGAAGATTAAAAACATGTTGATGTGTGCCTGCCATTGGACTTCTGTAGGGTGTTAAAAGGAATGGCTCTAGCGGGTACCCCGAGTCCCCAAGGAGCCACGTTCTATTGGAGCCACTATCGTGTAGTTGCTGCAAAAATGACCTGGCTTTGCTTTGACTCCAAGCACACGAATCGTGAGTGGCACCAGGTTTAGAAGCATCCACAAATAGAACTTTAAGATTGTAGTCGCAGATCTACATATAAAAAGCATTAGTCAAATTTATAAAATCGTTTTAAAACATTTAGAACAAAACATTGAACATTAACCCATACCCAGCAACACGGTCAAGCTACACAATTAACAACTTTAATGAACATTTTCTTCACATTGCAAAGTAGACACCATCATTACTTACAACCATTGCATTAATGCTAAAATATCCCTTTCTATTTAAATATAAATGCTCGGCACTGCCGGGCTTCATGATCCTTATGTGAGTGCCATCAATACATCCTATGACTCCGGGTAATCCGTATTTTTGAAAGAAATATTCCTTGCATCTGGCCAAACTTTCCTCAGATTGCTTTAATTTAATAAAGAGGGGCCCAAGTTTCTTTTCGAGCAAGGGGAGCATTACCCATAGAATTCTGCCAACTGATTGCCTTGATAAAGACAAATCCACATCTTTGCCTATGGCTCTTTGGAACGACCCGACACCCAAAAAGCGTAGTGTGGTGGCCAGATGTAAGACGGGACTTATACGAGATGACGGCATATCTTCCTTGATTATGTCAAGAATCTTTAGAAAAGTGCTCTTGTCAACACGATAATTGTACCGAAATCTGTTAAAAGTAAACAAAAGTACAAGAAGTTGATTAAACAACCAAAGGTAAAAACACGTACGTATCGTCTGATTTGGACAGTGGGTCCGATGCGCATCTAAGACGGCTGCGCTGTATCGTCTCCTTACGGATTCGCTTCTTCCGTAACTCTTGGATTGCCATCAGTCGTGCGAGAGGCATTTCTTTTCTTTGGGAGATGTACAACAGCAACAACAACTAACAGCCAACCCTTATCAGCGAGTCTCGCACTTGTCTTGCACTTGCTTTGCCCATCCGGCGCAGCTGCGAGGTACGCTTGGTTATTTTCTTGTTGTAACAATTACGTCTGCGAATGAGGCGCCAGTGGTCGAAAATAACTCTTCGTGCAATTGGAAGCAATGGGAGCGGGAGCATGGGCGTGCCCAAGTTTATTTAATGTTTTTTATTGTATTTTCAGGAGCTAATTGTAATTCACTGCGATTCTTTTGTTTACATTTTGTTCTGCCGTTCACGTGTAACCGTACAGCCGCTAGAGTTGCAAGGTAACATTTTTTTTTTGGCGGGCGGAAAATTTAAATTATTTTTGTTTAAAATAAACAAAATTCAACTCAATTGAAGAAAATTTGGTGTGTTTCGATTAAATAAAAACTGATATTAATATCTTTTACTAAAAGTATTAAGAAAAACTCATAAAAATAATAACTCTTATTTGTGAGGTGTGAGGTGTCAACCCTATGCAATCAAGTTCGAAAGGGTTCGTGAACAAGCTTAAAAAATGAAATCGCTCGAAGTTCTGTGGCATGGCGAAAATATTCTAGCGATTTGGCAAATAGCGATTTGCCAAATCGCTAGTGAATTCTGTGGCACCC
>JAEIFU010004181.1:0-18433 GCA_018904235.1 Lordiphosa stackelbergi | reverse complement strand
CATTTGAATGGACAATTGGAATTGAAATTTCAAGAGTCAATGTTATTTGGACGGAGGAAAAATCTGTATTCGTGTGGATTTATATCCAACTAGCACATAACCCGTCGCGCTTCGCTGCGCCTTTGACCGTATAGAACCAATATCAGCCCACATCCTCTATCTCTTACTCATTAGGCTGTGCGATGATTGCCAATGAGTCAGTGAATCAGTCAGTCAGTCAGTCAGTACACTCTTATTTTTATAGATATAGAGGGAAGCCAAAAAGTAAGAATTGACAAAGACTAATATTATCTCTAAGATGCCGAACGTTCGTACAATGGTTTTGCAATATGCAGCTGTTTTTTTTTTTTTGGTGGCGCCGAAAATCGCGCTGTCTCCGCTCACACAAAGTTGAGAGCGTAAAAATCCTAAAAATAGAATGCATTTGCTTGTGTGATTAATGCTTGAGAATACGTGTGCACACTTGCAGTCGTCGGCTGTCGCTGTATGCGTACAAAAACGCGGCTGGCTCTAGAGCGCTCTTTCTCTCTCTGGCTTCTGGACAAAATTTCAAAAGCCAAAAGTCCCTTGAAAAGCCAGCCCCAAAAAATCGTGTGCAAAAAAATCGTATGGCCCCAGCAAACATTTTTTATCGCAGAAGATAAAAATGCGATTCTTCCAGTAGGTGTCGCTTCACTCTGGCGAGATCGCATATATATCGCATTCTCATCTCCCTTCGGGAAGAAATGTGTCACTCTGCGACACTTCTTGAAGGAGAGAAAGCGTTTCTTCTGGGAGATACGAAAAACTCTCTTCTCAGGGATATAAAAGCGATTCACACAAAAAAAAAAATTTGTGCGCGCTGCTACACAACTTGCTGCTGGTTGCTGCTTGCCTGTTCTGATAAACAACGAATTAAACAAACTTATACTTCTTAATTACATGAAAAACTTTTACTTACTCTGATGCGATTCGAACTCGGTTCCCTTTGGACTGAAATCACTATGGGACTGACGTTTTAGACGACTGCGCCACGCTGTGCGTCTAAGACGAGGCAACTAGAGGGTTACTTGGGCAACTAGAGGGTTACTAGGGTTACTTGTATTGAATCTATTTGAAAGCATTCACCCCTAAATGCATGCTTGTAATTCTCAAGTTCTTATTTATCACTCTGTCCATATATATAGGGCAATAGAAATTAATGCCACATATCGCCAATTTATCCCTTTTATGTTAAAAATGCGAAACCTTGTGTGTTTTGTTTTTGTAAATCGCCAAACTATCATCAGACTCTCATCTCAAACTATCGCCAAACTCACTTTTTGACGAGGGAGAAAAGAAACCCGACAAAATGTTTGCAGGGGCGTTACTCATCTTCATATTCTAATGTCTTTGGTATTGGTGTGTAAAAACCTAATCGCTTTCTGATCTTTTGGTCTAAGCTTCGGCGAGCGTTCGGGTCGTGTACTTGTGAATAGCGAAATGTTTTCGCCCCCTGGGAGGAACCAAGGGCTATCGGTAGTAGAGAGATATTAAAATTCCATTCAAACAATTCAGCATTTATTTGAGCATCTTTATCTTTATAATAGATAATAGATTAGCCTTATTACAGAAAACAAAACAAAAAATTATTTGCTATCTGCAGCCTTCATAATTATAAATGTTTTGTCACGCAATTGGAAATGGCCAGCGTGGCGAGAGGGTAGAGAGTCAGCCGCCCATGTCAGCAGTCGTGGGTTCGAATCATGGCCTGACGCGAGCGAAGATTTTTTTCTTTTTTTGTTTTCAAATTGTATTTTTTAAGCAAATAAAATTGTTTGTTATTCATCGATATCAAGAAAACACACTTTTTAGTAAATATTTTCAGCATTTAAACGTTTTTTCGTTTTGGAGAGCAATGGGTGCTGCGTTGAGGAAATGCTTTCTTAGTACAATGTCCGATCACTATAGGAAGCTATTGTGAAATTTTGAAATTTCTAACTATAACGGTGTTTGCTCCAGCCTGATGATCACACTCCAATGTCTTATCACTATATGTATATAGATAAGCCATTGTAGTTTTCAATGAAGTCCATACCAAGAATGCCATCACCTGGTATTGGAAAATTGGGTGATACCAAATGAAAATTATATGGTATTATATAATCGTCTGTTCTTAGTTCAACGAAAGCTAAACCTTTGGAGTTGGTTATGCCTTCACCTATTCCTGATATTTTTATAATATTATTTTGATCTACATTTGTATAGTTATCAGAGTTTTCTTTTAAAATTGATATGTCTGCACCTGTGTCGATTAGTAGAGTAAGATTTTTGTTTGTATTTTCATTTTTAATTTTTATAAAAACATTAAGTTTCGGATTGATGCTGAATATGGTTTTTATTGGTTTTGAGTACCTAAAGGTGCTTGTTGGTTTTCCGAATTTCCATTGTGCAATTCGAACATTATTATTGTTTCTGTTGTTGTTTTGGTTTAGGTTGCCTCGATTTCCATTATTGGAATTTCCTCGATTGGCATAATTATTGTTGTTATTGTAATTTGGGTTGAAGCCTCTAAAATTTCCTGAGAAATTTCCACGGCCTCTGTTGTTACCTCTATAATTATTATTTTGGTAACCATTATTGTTTTGTTGGTTATTGTTATTATTGTGGAAGTAACCCCTTCCTCGGAAGTTACCTCGGAAGTTACTACCTCTGTAATTTTGTCTGTATTGGGTGTATAGTACCGAGCTGGCATTGCCCGTTATTTCTGTACTACAATGTATATATTTGGTAACGGCTTCATTCATTGTTTTGAATGTGCCTGCCTCAAGTATGGTTTTTAATTTACCATGCTCACAATTTCTGATCATTGTTGTTATGGCTTCCTTAGTGCTGAAAGTATCGGCATGTTCTGCCGTTAAGCCTTCATCTATATACGATGATTCCAACAATTTACGCAAGTTCTCGATTTCGTTTGTGAATTGCGTGGCTGTTTTTCCTTTTTGGTATACATTTGCCATTTTTGCCTTTACTACGTCGGATGTTTCACCAACAATAGTATCTTGCAATTTTTTTATAATTGCATCAATTGTTTTTTCGTTTTGTACCTTGTACAGTGTAGATCCCATTATTTTGGATTTTATAACCTTGACAGCTAGTCCTTCGAAAGTGCCTTTTGTTAAGTCTACTAACTTCAAAGCGGTTACAAATCTTTGAAGTTGTAGATTTTGTCCATTAAATTCTGGAATAGTATTTGAAATGTCTTTTATATATGCCCTTTGGGCAGCTGGGTCTGCCATTATGTTTTCTTTTGTTTCGATGTCGCTGGTATCTGAATCTAGTTCTTCTTGTACTGGTAATGTTATTACCGCCGGAATTGTTAGATCGTGTATATATTTTTCTTTTATTTCAACTTCTTCGCTCAATTCGGAACTTTCATCTTCCGTTGACTCTATTTCTGCCTGTTCTGCTGTTTCTTGTTCTTCACTCAGATCTATTGTCAAAGGGGTATTTAGGATAGTCGGTATTGATATATCTAAATGATACCTCTCTTTGACAGTTAATAGATTAGAACGTAACTTGATCAATAATTTCGATATTTTCGACCAGTTCGTTGTACTTATTATTTTTCTATTTTCATGCACTAATATTCTTGCCTCGTTGAAAGAATCGACAAGAATCTTTGCGTGTTTATTTACTGTTTCCTGTTGTATTGCCCTATTCTGGCTTACACATTTGTAAGACTTATCAAAAATTTCTTTGATTTCACGGATATGGTGAGTCAGTTGCTCCCATTCCATACTAAGTTTTTATATATTTTTCCTTTGATTGTGCATAATTTTTTTTTTTGCACATTAGTTTGTCCTATCTCGGGATGAATGTCTATTTCTGAAAATGTTAAAGATTTTGTATCTATCTATGGATAATTCCCTATTATTAGAATTGTACTCCCTTTTCCAAAATTGTTCCGATACTGTCTTTTATATTTAAATTTTTTTTTTGTATTTATTTTTATTTCATTTTCATTTCCCTTATGTTAGCGTACTGTGTACAATGCCGACAGCGGCAGCGGCGAGACGGTTATATATTCTTAGGTATATAGCTATGCTCGCTTAGGCTGGAGCGCGAGAGTATATGCACATACACTTGAGTTCATACCATGTGAGGTCCGCGTGTGACAATTATGCTGACGCTTACACTTTCTGTTAGCAGACAAAAGGCTGGCTCGGGGTTTTTCGGCCTCTTGGTTTAATGACTTGAACTTGGAATTTATATTTATGTGTTGTTTATTTATGTGCATCAATGTATAAGGTACAGTGTGCAATCGATATATGTGCATATTACAAGATGTTGATGCTTGCGAGTGTTCTGCCCTCCCTACCATTTAGTTGGCTATATTGCTTTCTTGGCCAACTCCCGAACCTACACCTCACGTTGTACGGCGCCTATCTCACCCAATCATTAATAATTTACACTATCATCTTCTCTTTTTTCATGCTCAAAATATATTATAGGACACTTCCTTATTCCTCTGACACATATCAAAACTTCGTTCACCTAACCTGGATACCACAGGGACGAGTACAAGACAACATTAAATAATATATAAATAGTAAATAAATAACAAATATGATTAAATAAATACTTAAAACCTAGCGAATAATTTAATTAATTAACATGAATTTTTCTCATCGGTTTCTGCTTTCCAGTAAATAGTTTAATATATGGACAATTAGATGAGTATTTGTTTTGGATTCTTGATTGCAGATTTTGTGAATGTGATGTATGTGTTATATTGTGGAAATTTTATGTTCATAGCATATGTATAAAAGGGCTCTGTTACTTTGTATGGCACATCAGTATTTTAACTGAGTTGGGCTCTCAAGGCTAGGTAGCCTCTATACCGCTGCGGGTTGTTTTTGATTTCTTCACCAAAAATATTACAATGGTATAAAAACCTAATGCCACCTGGAGGTGGTGGCCAAATCTTCCTCCGGTGACCTGTCGCTTTTTGCCTGCCTTCTTCGCCTCCACCAGATTATTTCCAGCTGCCGAACGACGTCTGTTCCTACACACACAAAAGAAATAAAACCGCCTTCACTTTTACCACTATTCATTAATCCCTTACCGAGCCGGGAAATCTTTGCATCTTTTTTATGCCCTTGCAAAGGGTATTATAATTTTACTGAAGTTTGCAACGCATAGAAATATTCATTTCCGACCCTATAAACTATATATTCTTGATCAGGGTGACGAGCTGAGTCGATTGAGCTTTGTCCGTCCGTCTGTCCGTCTGTCTGTCTGTTTTCTACGCAAACTGGTCTCTCAGTTTTAAAGCTATCGAGCTGAAACTTTGCACAGAGTCTTCTTTTACTGCACACTGCTAATATGTCGGAACCGACCGGAACGGATCTGTATAGCTGCCATAGGAACTATCGGTCGAAAAGTGGGTCTTTGTGAGAAAAACTTGTTTGTTTTTAATATTAACGTGTCTCACTTCAGCGATTATTAATATTATAAGCTTTCACATAGATTTGGAAGTTTTCCCAAAATCGGATGACTATATCTTAGCTGCCATAGGAAAAAGTGGGTCTTTGTAAGAAAATTTTTTTATTTTTATTATGTTTCTGCAGCGATTATTAATATTTACGCTTTCACATAGATTTGAAGTTTTTGTCAAAATCGGATGATTCTCATCTAGTAGTTGCCGTAGGAACTATCGGTCGAAAAGTGGGTTTTTTTTGAAAGATTTTTTTGTTTTTATTGTTTACGTGTCTTACTTCAGCAATTATTATTATTATGCGCTTTCACAAGATTTGGAAGTTTTTGGTCAAAATCGGTTGACTATAATTTATAGCTGTCATAGGAGCTATCGGTCGAAAAGTCGGTTTTATTTAGAAAAATAGTTTGTTTAATGCTGGCGTTCTTAAACTCTGATGTATCAAAAACATTTGCAAAGTATAAGAAACTTCGGCAAAAGACGAAGTTAGCTTCTCTTTTTCCTTTTATTTGATCAGTGAATTTTTAAGAATTGAATTCGTGGTTGACTTTGATACGCCCTTAAATTTGACTGACTTTCATCTTTTTCCTTTCCCATATTTCTACTCCATTTCGATCGCCTGGGCACAGTAAAAATTGAAAAGCAGGGAAATTAAATTTGGGCTCACGCAAAAATATAACACCCTTTGATCCCGAATCACGCACCCCCAAGACAGCGCACTACCATATCGATCATTTTCGGTTGCGCATCGCTAAGTCCAGTGATGCTCTCCATGCTGCTGTATATTATTATTTTTTTACACTTGAAAAGTGTATTATAATTTACTTGAAGTTTGCAACGCATGAAGGAATCATCTCCGACCACATAAAGTATATATATTCTTGATCAGCATGACGAGCTGAGTCGATTAAGCTTTGTCCGTCCGTCTGTCCGTCTGTCTGGCTGTCTGTTTCTACGCGAACTAGTCCCTCAGTTTTGGAGCTATCGAGCTGAAACTTTGCACAGAGTCTTCTTTTTACTGCACGCTGCTAATATGTCGGAACCGACCGGATCGGTTGACTACTTCTTGTAGCTGCCATACAAATGTTCAGTCGGAAATAGGATTTTAGTGAAAAAAAAAAAAAATTATTGATTTGATTAGAAACGAAAAATTGAGATATAAAAAAAAAATTTACTAACTGGTTTATTTAAATTACTTATACTTAAAAAATAAAAAAATAAAACTCAGAAAAAAACATTATCAATGATTTTTACATTTAAAAATCAACTAATAAAAAGTATTTTAGATTTTTATAAAAATCATTTAAAATGATTATGGACGATGAAAAAAATAAAAAATATTTAATAATTAATAGCGAACAATTTATTTTAATAAAAATCAAAAATATGAAATTATGGCTTATCTGAGAAGCTGAACCAAAATTATTATTGTTCCACTTAGGAGAACAGCTTTTAAGTGAATGCTTCATATTAATTTATCTAATCAAAAAATTTCAAAATAACAGTTATTTTCGGTCCCTGGTTTAAACACTTTTTGGCCTGGTGTGTACTGGATTGACCTCGCTTTCAGGTTATATCGTCTCTCTGCTTTTTCATAGGCTTTATGTAATGACTCCTGGACGCATGCTCTATAAATTTGCTGCTTCTCCGAATGTGACGAAGGTGCAATGGCAGCGTCATTGAGTGCACCCAATTTACGAGCCAGTTGGTAGTCGCTGCCGTGGAGGAACATATGCTGTCCAAACATTGCAAAGTATGCTGAGACCCCGGTACCGGCGTGAAATGCGCTGCATAATGCTTCGTGGATTTCGGCTAACTTCTCATCCCACGTTGTTTGGTCTTCACTGACATGGGTACGGATCGCGGCCAGGACCGACTGATTCACTCGTTCAGACGCGTTTGCCTGTGGGGCATAGTTGGCGGTTTTGATGTGTGTTATCCCGAGGTGCTGCATCAATTGCCCAAATTCCTGCGAGATGAACTGCCGCCCGATGTCAGTTTGTACTTTCTCTGGTACTCCGAAATGCGCCAATATATCGTCTTTTAAGACTTTGACAATTGCTATGGCTGTCGCTTGTGGTAACGCCCTCAGCCAGACAAATTTCGTCAAGTGATCCAAAACAATAAAAATATATGAGTTTCCTTGCCGCGATCTCGGATATTTCCCCAAGAAGTCCACATAAAGTTTCTGCATCGGTCGATCTGTGAGTACCTCGCTGCCCATCTTAGGTCTTGATATGCGTGTACTGTGCTTGGTTTCTTTACAGGTGTCACAATTCAACACATATTCGCGGACTTGTGCCGTCATCCTTGGCCAGTAATAAAACTGCTTCAACCGTGCGAGAGTCTTGGCAACGCCACCATGCATACGCTTCTCGCCTTCATGCGCTTGTTGGACGAGAGTAACTTCCACAGAAACTCCTCATTATCTTCACGAGCAAATTGCATTCGTTTAAACAAGAGACCGTCCTCTACTCTCAGATCCGGAAATTGATCTTCCTGATCCCTAACAAGCTTCAATCGATCCAGGAACTCTTCACTCTCGAACTCGGTGGTTTCAAATTCCAGTAAATTCAGCTCCTCTATCTCAAAGGGACGCGACGGCATATCGGCAACCACGTTGTCCTTCCCTTTCCGATGCTCCACGTCAAAATCGAAAGCTTGTATAGCGAGTGAGCTCTACATATGGACGAAAACGTTCTATGGCTATGATGGCCGCGAGACACTCCTTTTCGGTCACACTGTAGTTTAGCTACGCCCCTCGCAATTTGCCGAAAAGATGCCGATCGGTCTCTCATTTCCTTCTTTGTCGAGTTGAAAAAGGACAGCCCCTATCCCGACATGGCTAGCATCACACTGGATGTAGAAATGCCTTTTGAAATTCGGATGAGCCAAGACTGGTGCACACGTGAGCGCCTTTTTGAGCTCTTCAAAGGACATTATAGCCTCCTCCGACAGAGCAAATTTACTTTTTGCTTTTAAGCATTCAGTTAAGGGTGCAGTTAGAACTGAGAAATTCCGTACGAACCTGCGTACCAGCCGGCTGTACCTAAGAAACTGCGGAGTTGCCGTGTCGTTTTTGGCAGGGAAATCTGTAGAATTGCCTCCACGTTTGCCCTACAGTTGCGTGCTCTTCGAAGTCTAATTAATTAGTTTGAGAATTTTCAGAACATTTTGACATTGGCAGTCGTCAGTCATATCGGTAGGTTTTATTACTGTATACTCTATATGTTAACGATTCGAAAATGTAACTGGCCAGTGTGGTCAACTATAAAATTTCAAGTACTTTGAGAGTTCAACGAACTTTGCCAATACACTTTTCGTAACTCCCGCAGGATCGGCCAAGAAATGAAAGGCATCCTCTTTTTCGTGCCTATTGCAAAGCGTGCATTCATTTTGTACACCATCTCTATATGTCTTGAAGTTCAGTGCCATCACATCACATCGAGCGCGGAATATTTGCGAGATTGCTTTATAATATATAATTAATTATATAGTATATATATAAATAATTATATAATTAATAAGTCATCCAGGTATATGAAAACGCGATTTCGTAAATCCTGCGGGAGCACTCGGTCCATCAGCCGACAAAGTCTCTGAGCTGCGTTGCATAGTCCAAAAAACATCATACGAAACTGGTATAATGGCCTACCCGGGATGGTAAAAGCAGTATACTCTCTGCTTTTCTTGTCCAATTCCATCTGCCAAAACGCATGCTTTAGGTCCACACTGCTGATAAAAATAGTATCATACACTCTACTTAAAATTGATTTAATATTTTGCAGAGGGTACGCGTCTTTGACCGTCATCTTATTTAATTTGCGAGCATCCAAACATACGCGATTCTTACCAGGCTTACGGACTAACGTCGTGCGGTTATTCCATGGACTATCACTTGGCTCGATGACTCCCAACCGGAGCATTTCATCCACATCTGCATACAGTAGCTGTTGCACTGCTGGAGACACAGGATAGAACCGTTTCTTGATTAGAACTGCATCCTCCACCAGCTGTATGGTGTGTTTCTCCACAGTTGTGAGTCCCAAACCACGGTCTTCATAGGTCAGGAATCCTTCTAATGCCGCCTTTAGCTGTTGCTGTTGTGTCGCGCTGAGCTCATGAGCCACGATCGGTTCACTCTTGGTTTTGAACTCAGAATCCACATACTCCATATTATCTACGCCTATTATTTCCGGCGCCAATCCAAATTTACGCCAAAAATCCACACCAAGATACAATTTCTGCTTAAGGGATGGACAGAGATACAGTGTTAATGGGTGAGTTTGGTTCTCAAAAGTCACCATTACCGGTATCCGACTCAGTATACGGTGTTGTGTCCCACCTGCGGACTGTACTGTAGATTTCGTACTTTGTATGTTCAAACCTAAATGTTCTACTAATTGTAGGTCACCATTACCTAGCAGGCTGACTGATGCTCCTGTATCTAACAGTCCGGATATTTCATGATCCTCTATCATCACCTTCGCAAAAAATCTATCGTCGCCTTTGTTTGCGGAGCGGATCGCGTCACAGACTGCTCTTCGTTCTACTTGCCGCTGCCGGAATCGCTTGCGCGCTCTATTGACTCCTGGAGAGACCTCGACGACTGCTGGCGGCTGGGCGAATATCGGCTTACGGGCTTCTTTATACTCAGCTTGACGTATTTCTATTGGTTTTCGCTGTGACCATTTAACATAATTATTTTCCGATTTATTTGCCTTTAATATACTAATTTTAAATTTTGGTTTTATTTCATGCAGATTGCTTACATCTAAAATCGAATTATTGGAGGAATTCAATGGCCTGGTGCTGGCATTTTGGAGCGCGACTCCTCTGACTGCGTCATGCTCCGTTTGCGGTTTTCCTGGCATTTGGGACATTTCGGCAAAACTACTCCTGCGAGACCACATTTATAGCAAAAAATGTTTCTCACTTTTGCTTCGCAATCAAAATATGTATGTCCCGGTTGCAAACAATTCCAGCATGTCAAAACGCCCCCTCCTTCGCGTGGTCGATAGACTGCTTCGGCTGCCTCTTCCTGGACTTCATTTTCTGCCAGATCAGGATCCGGAACAAAAGCCTCCTGAACATTATGACGAATTGGCTTCCCCTGCTGTGGTGTCACTGGCGCTCTGCTCCATCGACTCGCTATCCATCTTTCTGCATCGTGGCATTCATCGCGCAACTTCTCCGGGTTAGTAATTGTCATCGGGTAGATTACTCGCAATATACTGTCCTTTATGTTGACCTTTATTGTTTTGATCAGGTCCAGATCCGAAAAATGAGATGTTAATCGCTACCGCAGAGCCAACATCTCCTGGATATATTCATCCACGCATTCGCTCGGACGTTGCTTGCGCTCCCTCAGCTCCTGCTCCTGTTCAAAACTGGATCTGCGACTCTGAAAATGCTGTTGGAGATAGAATCGCAAATGTGGCCAGTCGAGAATCGTTGCGGTTCTCACATGTGTCCAGAACCAGTCGCGTGCATGTCCTTCTACCAGCATATGGAAATCTCTGACCACGTCTCCCCATGGAACTTGGTACGCCGCCTGCATATGTTCTATGCGAAATATAAATTCATTTACCGGCATCCCCTTCAGGCTGCCATCGAAACAGATACCCCATCTACGGATTTGGTTTGGATCTGTACGAGTTTCTGGCCCTCTATTCGTCCCCGAAACTGTATCTCCTCCTTCCACACCAGTCGAAAGCCTGTTCGCATGACGCCTGATCAGACGCTCTGCTCGTTCAATTTGTTTTGCTTCCAATGCTATAATATCCGTCCATTGTCCTCGCGCAGCTGGTGTAGTCGCTCCAATGAGAGGTGGAGGATAATGCATCGGCGGCAAGCCTGTTGCTGTGAATATGGCCTGAGGCGGCTGAGCAGGTTGTCCGGGCTGTTTTATGGTTGTTGCTTGGGGTATTTCTGGCGGCGGTGTGGACACGTCTGGTGGAACAGAATGTTGTGGAGGAGGTGCTCGTGCTCCATGCACGGTTTGTTGGATCTCCAACATTTCCCTGCGCATCTCGTCTTGAAAATTGGTCAGTTCGCTTGACGGTGAGCTACGATAAGTTTCATGCGCCTGTAGCAACGCTAGATTTATAGCCGACTTCAATTCACTGCACTCAGAAAAAAATTCGTTCTAAATCTACCAAAATCAAGCCCATTCGTTGACAAAAGTAGAGTAATCCCGCTTTTTCTTGAACCGTGAACAGCGGGTGTCATATTATAAACATTTTGGGCTCACTTTAGTAACGGCTTTGGCATGATTTGAGAACATTTTGTGCCCGCAAAATAAACGCTGAAAAAATGTTTTTAAAAGATTTTCTTTTGTTTCAAAAGTAAATTTATTTAACATTTTATATTAAATTAGTTCTCTCTCTGACTTCCTTTTTTTATTTTATTGAACTTGTCTTCTATCTCAAGCATAGCTCGCAAATAACTCTCAACCCAATGTTCAGTTCGCTCTGCTCACGTCACTGATCAAAAAACAAAAACAAAACGGGCTCGGGCTTCCCTCAATCGAATTTAAGCAGTGATTTCGCTCACTGCTCAGTGGCCGTGGTTGAACACACAGCACCGATCGGTCTGAGAGCAACCCCATTCCAGGCCCAATTCAGTCAATCGCTCATCAAATGAGGTCTTCACAAAGACCGAACTTTAAAAAGGTTGTTTCATTCGGTTGCAGACTCAAGAGAGCGCCAGAGTTAAGCATAAACAGAGAGCGAGTCAGCGTGAGAAAGAAAGAGAGAAGGCATATAGTTTTTCGCACACATTCATATTGTTGTTGTTGTATGCTTACACAACGATGCATACATACAAAAAAGACCTTTTGAATGCGTGAATTTTGGCAAAAGGGCCCGAGCCAGACCTGACAGAAAAATTTAAAAATAAATGTGTTTCTCTCCTCTCACAACCAAAGAGAGGCAGAGAGCTTAGTTGACGTTCGGGTCGGTACCTTTATTGAATGTGATCGCGCGAAGCGGTCGTTTTCTGACACAGGCAAACGGGGGACCGTTTTATGCGACCTCTGATCTCAAGGGATCGAACTCATTACCTCGTACTGCTTAGCGCAAGAGTCGGCTTCTCTACCATCACGGCTACCGACCTCGCTCGAGACATTGCGGCGAACTGCATTATTAAGGCAAATCCAAAGCTCACCAAAGTGACTGAAAGCTTTTTTTTAAAGGTTTTGCCTGGAATGTTTTACTTGAGTGGAAAAACCAAGAGCTCGAGTCAGCGTGTACCCGAAGATTTTTTTGGTGTTTTTGTATATTTTTTTTTCTTTTTGTTTTTATATATTAATAATTATTCAAGAATATAAAACATTTCTCAATGCGCAATTTTCGCGTTTCTGTTGTGATTTGTGCCAGTTTTAGTTAGAAAGCTTTTTAGTGGTGCTTTTTCGTGAACGTTGGGTTTGTCTTGTGAATGATAATTCACGAACGAGATCATTCAAATAGGAGAACACTTGTGCTGGGTTTTGAATGGTCGTTTTTTTCGTAGTGTACACTCAGAAAAAATATTACCTAAAAATGTTAAAAATTGCCTGAAATTTAAGTCCATATGACCTAAAATGACAGCCAAGGAATATATAGACTTGAATTTAGGCTTCCATTACCTAAAGTTTTCTAAGCAATAAATTTGATTTTTAGGTAATATCTGTCCTTAAATCGTCATCTCAGGTAAAAGAAACGCCTACATTTTAGTCAATAAATAAGCTCTATTGCCTAATAATATGAGACCTTAAATATTAGGCAATGTATGACCTTAAATCGTCTTCTCAGGTAATAGAAACGCCTACATTTTAGGCAATAAATATCCCTTATGTATTATTTTTTAGGTACTAGAATTTATTTTTATTTGGTATTAAAAAGGCAGTTTTATCCAACAATTTCATAGATTATAAGGTTCTTCTTTAATATTGAAAAATCGTATATACTAAAACAACTTTGGTTTAACATAAGAACTTTAATTAAATTTATGAATATGAATAGGGGACTATTTACAAGTTAAAAATTTTTTATTTAAAAATTAAGGGGATTCGTAACTTCATAGCTATTAAAATGATTTCGCAAAATAAAAATACGTTTTCATCAACATAAACAACATCATGAATTTCGTAAAATGAAAAAATTGTGGTCGTTGAAAAATATAATAAACCCACGTTTAAAACAGAAACCAAATTTTTTTACGTACAAATAACTTCTTGCTAAGGAAAAATCTTTTTTCTGGAAATCTTGTTTGAAGGAAAGCTACACAAAAGTAGTGGGTTGAAAATCCCGGTCGAAACGTGTAGAAATCCTACATTTTCGTGTAGCTTTTGAACTTTTTTTTCATTGTGAATAAAAAAATCCGAAACTAGATCTCGACATGCCCACCAAAACGTATTTTTCCGTTTTCCAAAAAATGGTTTGTTAATTTATAGGGGAGAGTGGGGGCTGTGATCATAGTTTTGTTTTTCGAACATAACTTCGCCAAAAATCAATATTTTTCGTTCTGTAATTTGTATTTTAGGTAAAATATGCACAAAACTTTCCTTATTACTAGTTTCAATAAATAAAATTTTGGGTTTTTTTTATTTCATATTGAAAAAAAAAGTGATTTTTTGACATTTCGAAAATTTGTGGGGGGTTGTGAGCCACCCATCTAAAAGTTCAAAATTCGAGTTTTTAAGCCATTATTCTTTATTAAATGAAAAAATGAACAATTTTTTGTCATATTATGAATTAAGAAATATCAATGAAGAGTGAAATTGATTGACGGCTTGTTTTCTTTTATAAAAGAGCACTTTTTGCTTGTGGCTGTTCTTTTGTTTGCCTTTTTCAATGTTTTTTTTTACTTCTTTGGAGAGTTTTTGCTCTGTTTAATTGCGCGTCATTGCAATATTATCTTTGAAAGTCAATACCGACTTTTTTTCAAGGTGGCTCACAACCCCCCATATCTCACTTTTTTTTTGGTGACGTCACATAACCAAAAAGAAATTGTTACAAAAAAAAACATATTTCTATCAAAAAGGCAATTGACCAAAGATATTTCCCTCATACTTACTTTTGTCATTACGAAAAAAATTTGTATAATATTATCAAGTCAAAAATGAAAAAAATACTTTTTTTTGAAAAAAAAAGTCGAGTTACGGTTCACGAACTTAAAGAAGGTGTAGACTGATAGGTTGCTTGCCAAAAGTTAGGTAATAAGAAGGGAGACACATGACATAAACAAAAAGTTTAAATTTATTTTTTTTTGTGGCCAATATTCGACCCCGAGCGGCTCAGAACCCCCATTCTCCCCTAATCAATTTCAAAAAAACCAAAAAATGGAAAAAAGGTTTTTTTAAAACTGGATATTTTCGGTTTCGGTTATCGGACTGGTCTCAAGTTAACATTGGTGGAACCAATTTTACTGTATCTACTAAAATCATGATTTAATACATTTTTTAATTACACTGTGCGACAACTTTCAACTTTTTTCAAAACTACCGAGCACCACTATGCGGAATCGATAGTGCTACCCGATCTGAGTAAATCCCTTTCAGCGTTTGGCTAGATTGGAAGCACTTTTTTTTATCACTTTGACAGGATCTTTGTATAAAGAATTTATTCTGCGGACTGTCAGCTACAACTTTGCCGAAGACAGTTTGCAGCTATCACCAAAACTGAATGAGCTGTTTGCCCAAAACTAATGACACCTTTTTTGGTTGGCACACCCAATTTCAAAAACTTTGAGGGTCCATAAAAAAAAGTGCTTCCAATCTAGCCAAACGCTGATAGGGATTTACTCAGTTCGGGTAGCACTATCGATTCCGCATAGTGGTTCTTGGTAGTTTTTTTGACTGTTGCACAGTGTTATTTAATAATATTTAGTAATTATTGCTAAATATTATCTTTATAAATATACAAGAGAGTGTCCTGACTGACTGACTGACTGACTGACTGATTGGCAATCATCGCGCAGCCCAAACGGTAAGAGATAGTCTGAAGGGGGTTTGTCCAGGTTCATCCATTATACCCCCACATAAGTAAGGCAGGTTTTTTCAATTTGTCATTTTTATTAATAAGAGAGAAGTAATAATATGACCTTCGAGCCGCAGGCAAGCGCCGTCTTGCTTAGTCTTAAGGCAAAAAGGTTCTGATCTTTTATGTGTAAAAGCTGGCTGGCAGCAGGTCTTTTCTTAAGCATATAAATATAAATGTATATAAGTACGGGTGACAATGTAGCATAATTGCTGCGTAATTATATTTCAATAAGCGAGCAGTGGGTTCATGTATATACAGTCAGCAGTATACAAGCGTTGGCTGACTGGTGTTCAAAAGGAGTGTCAGGTTACATTAGCACTTGAAATGAGTGCATTGGTTTATATATGCTTACGTATGCAACTAAATGCTACATATTTGTATGGAAATGTATTATATGCATAAACTCACTACACCTCCCCTTTAAAAAAATAACGTAACTTTCTAAGTGTAGTTATTTAATTTAATTTAATTTTTTTTTTTATTTTTGAATATTAATGTTTTCTAGTTGCTATATATGAAATTGGAAATTAATTTTATCTTTATCTTTTAGTTTAAAGTTTCAATATGTGGTTTGAATTCGAATTTGATAATTTGAAGTTGAATTTTCATTTGAATGTGAGTTGGAATTTGAATGCGAATGGTTGATCAGGCCATCACTTTCATTTGGGTGATATTAATTTCAGCTTTAATTTGTTCTATTTTCTGGTTAGGCATTGAAAATTTTTAACCTATCTTTATGTACTACCTGGGGTTTTTTCTTTCCTAATCTAATGGTAATATTATCATTAAATCCTATGTTTTCTACTGTAAATGGACCAAGATAGTTTTTTATCTAATTTGTGTCCAGTTTCGTTTTTAAGCAAAACTAAATCTCCTATTTTTAATTCAAAATTATTTGTAGTTTTATCGTAAAGCGTTTTTCGCTTGCCTTTTTCCTTATCCAACATAGCTCTAGCTCTTTTATAAGCTAATTCTAATTTATATTTACTTTTTTTTAGCATAATCGTCTACATTATAAAGTGGATCTATTTTATCCAATTTATTAAAATTAATGAACTGTTTTGGCGTTCTTCCAAAAACAAGTTCGTAAGGACAATAACCGTGTGTTACTGATGGTGTTGTGTTAAAACAATATGTGAAATAATTCAACCATATATCCCAATCAGTTTTATCAATCGAAATATAAGAGCGTATGTACTCATAAAATGTTCGATGACTACGTTCAACGGTACCTAGTGTTTGATGGTGGTATGCTGTTGAATGTATTTTGTTTATCTTCATATATTTACACAAATCAGTTATAATTGAATTTGTATATTCAGTACCCATGTCCGTTATGATTGTGTTCATAGGACCATATTTGAGTATGAAAGATTCAAATATTGCCTTTGCAACTGTGTTAGCATTTTTATTAGATATTGGTATTGCGACTAAGTATTTTGTTAGATCGCATATTATAGTAACTGCGTACTCATTGCCATTCTCAGTTTTGGGAAGTGGACCAATGGTATCGATCAGTACTGTATCGAATGCTGTTGAAGGTGTTTGTGTTACGGTCATTGGTGTTTTAGTATGTGTTATAGTTTTAGCTTGTTGACATTTGTCACAAGTCTTGACATACTGTTTTATCGTTTTAGTCATTAGAGGCCAATAGAAATGTCTTCTAATTTTAGACAGGGTTCGCGAAATCCCTGAATGTCCTCCTTCAATAGGATCGTCATGGTATTTTGACAGGATTGCTTTTATTTGAGCTAGATTATTTTTTGTCTATAATGTTCACCTTTTGTAGCATGCTTATACTGACCTTATTTAAGGTTCTATTTCCCACTTCTTTAAATTTATTTAGTGAAACAATTCCGAAAATTTGTTCACAGGGTGACATTTGAAATTTTGTTATGCCTTGTATTCCGGCATCTGAATTAAGCCTTTGGAAGAACTGACCTAAGTCAAAGTCTCCATTAGAATGTAGGTCGGTAACACTAAAGCGAGAAACAACTCGTTTTCCTCGTTTAAACAAGCATTTGCACTTGTCGAGTTTTAGTTTCGTTAGCTTTTTGACACTTTGGTTATTTAATGTGTCATAGACATTGGGCTTTACAAATTCTTTTTCTTTCTGATGCTCATGCAATTTATTAGCAGTGCTACTTGTAGCTGAACTGCATTGGGTACCTGCGCAGGTATTTTCCTGTCTGGTTGCGGATCTTGTAGATACCTTCAACACTTGCCTATTCATGTTTTTTAGTTCTTTGATTGTTATTCTTGATAGGGCGTCTGCGATATGGTTGTCCTTCCCCTTGAGGTATTCAACAGTGAAGTCATATTCTTCCAGGTCTAGTCTCATTCGAGTTAATTTAGAGGTTGGATTTTTCATGGAAAACAGGTACGTTAGCGGCCTGTGATCGGTTTTAACTAGGAAATGCTTGCCATATACATATGGTCTGAAGTGTTTAATTGCCCAGTGGATAGCAGCTAATTCCTGTTCAGTTGTGGATTTATTACTTTCGCCTTGTGTAAATGCTCTTGACGCATAAGCAATTGGTAATTGCATGCCATTATGATTCTGGGTAAGCACTGCACCACAAGCGTGCTTACTGGCATCTGTGATGATGCAAAATTCTTTAGAAAAATCGGGATATTGCAATAATGTTGGCTTCATTAAAGCTTCTTTAAGGTACTCGAATGCGTTATTGCATTCAGAAGTCCATTTAAATTGAACGTTCTTTTTGCAAAGCCTGGTTATGTGGCGTGAATGTTCTGCGAAATTATTTATAAAACGTCTATAGTAATTACAGAAGGCTACAAATCTTCGTGCACTATCTGCATCTGTTGGGACTGGGTAATTTTTGATTACATCGTATTTTTTGTCATCCAGTAGGATGCCTTTGTCGGTACATTTGTGACCGAGATATGTAACCTCATGCATTACATTTGTCGTTGGGGAAGTGGTGCACCG
>JAEIFU010004180.1:0-18442 GCA_018904235.1 Lordiphosa stackelbergi | reverse complement strand
TACTAGCAAAGATGCTGGAAGAGGGCAACTGGGTGGGATCTGGGTGGGTTCTGGAAAAGCTGGTGGGAGCGGGCGTGGTATGTAGGAGGGTTTTGGGTGGGATCGGTGGGACCTGGATGGGATCTGAGTGGGATATTTGTGGGTTATGGAATCTGTGTGGGATCCGGGTGGGATCTGAGTGGTGTCTTTGTGGTATCTAGGTGGGATCTGGGCGGGATCTGGGTGGGACCTGGGTGGGACGTGGGTGGTATCTAGGTTGGATCTGTGTAGGATCTGGGCGGGATCTTGGTGGGATCTTGATGAGATATTGGTTCGATCTGGGTATGACCTTGGTGGGATCAAGGTGGGTTTTGCGAGGGATCTGGGTGGGATTCGAGTAGGGTCTGTGTGGAATGTGGGTGGGATCGGGATGGGATCTCACCTTGGTTGTATCTGGGAAGGTGAAACATCATCTTTTGTCTAGTGATCAGCACAATAAACAAGACATCCTGACAAAATGATAGAACACTGCAGCAAGTGATCCTGTTGTTGGTATTTCTACTCCCCGTTCGTTTTCTTCTTTTGAAAAGAGAGCCCTTCCTGATTTATATACCATCGATGGAGCTTGTGTGAAATTATGCTTTCAATCTAAGCATCATGTTTCACATCAAAGCCTCGTGAGTGTTAACGACACTTTTTCACCTTTTTTTCAAAGTTTCATGTAGGTTGATTATATATTTGGGCATTTGCTCCACGGTTACATTTGCAGAGCTGGAAAGGCTCTAATAGTAGGTTGGCAGCACCTCTGCATTCGACTTGTTACTATGACGGGAGATTAAGCAATAGGTCTAAAGCTAAGTTCACACAAGCAAATAATTTGGACAAATTTTTAATAAAAATTTGGCTATATAGGCCAAATTGTGCAACTTTTCGGGCATATTTGTTCAAATTATTTGCGTATGAAACCATAGTTTTATTTTTAAATCCTGTAAAATGGACATGGCTATATCGAATCGGCACTGTTTACCTTTGGTACAGAGTATAAAAATGCAGGACATGTCCTATACAAGGACAAACTATTGAAAAATTAAGTCCAATTGACGAAAATCATCTGTCATCTATTATCCTCAGGGAAAATAAGCTTCAACCTGCCAAAGACAGGCCTCTATTCTATTCATGATTTTTGATTTCTACCGAGATAATTCCATTTCGATAGTTTCCCATTGACCCATTTCCTTGACTGTGGCCAAAACAGAAAGTGATATTGATAAGAAAAATAGTTCCACTAAAATTGAGACCATTTAACAGCTGGAAACAAGTAATCTTATCATTGTGAACTTGACCAGTCTAAAAATTACCCATGCCTGCTTTTACTTTAATATTTATCAATACAAACGATTTCGGAGAGTTCAGGGCTACAGTTGAAAGCTCGAGGAAAAAAACATCAGACCATTTGGTTGTCAGGCACCAGTCAGAGCCAGGGGGTATGTATGCCTTATGCAATCTCATCCAAATAGAAATGCTTTTAATCTGTGAGCACGCGTTGATCAAATGGCTGGTGGTGAAATTTTGGAGTCCGATAACCTAGACTAGATTGCGGGTCAAAAAACAAACAAACGACAACAAACCGGTTTTGCCTCGGACCGCAAACCGGTTTCAAGTGGTTCTAGATGTGCCAATTTTGATATGAAAGTCCAGTCGGGGGCAAATCAAGACTGATTAATCGAGCCACTTTTTATTAATTTGTTTATAATACTCAATCGGACACGAAACCGGTTTGAATGGGTTTACAAATAGAGAGACAGAGATTGGATTTTTGGAATGTTCATTAATATTTTTACTCATGAAAATTTAAGAAACTAAACAAAATTACAAAATATAAGCAACAAATTATTATTCCTCATAGGTGACTTGAGCACTGACTTCCAACTCTTGCAGCACCAAATCTCCCTCGTCATTCAGAACCTCCAGTTGGCATTCAATTTGTGTGGTCTTGAGTTCCGGCTCCTCAGCTGATTCCTCACAAATGGTTTCCAAAGGCTGGAAAATCAAGTCATCCATTTCATCACCTTCATCCTGGCTGTCCTCGGCAAACTCAGATTTCTCTAGCCTTTCCAAACTTTCAGCATCCACAAATTCATGCAATCTTTGAGCTATTTTAGCCCATTTGGCTTTAGCATTTTCGTTGGGTATTGGATAATCGTTTGAGACTACATTTTCCACTTTTGGAGTTAAAGTTTGTTCTTGTGAGGCGGATATACATTTCAATCGCTGTAGACTACGACGCGTGGCCTCTTCTCGCTCTTTTACCAATTTGAGTTCATCTTCAAATTCTGTAATGTAAAATTGTTTAAGAACATTTTCGGGCAATTTGGGTGGCTCGATGACGGGTATTTCTTCTTCGGATTCATAATCGGTGGAGGCATCTGATTGGATGTCATCATCTATGCTGGTATTGAGCTTGGGTAGTGGTTTTTTGGGAGGATGGGATTGATCAGGTGTTTGATTAGTTGATTTATTGATCAAGTGATCACTTGTTTGCTGGGCCTGATCACCTAATCCACGAGTCATTTGATCAGTTGATGAATTCAGGGGTTGATCACATTTATAATTCATGGCTTGATCAAGTATTTTATGATCATTCTTGTAATCACTGGGGTAATCCGGAAATTGATATATTTTAAAGGTATTTGCTTGATCACTTGATTTATAAATAGAAGCATCCCTCATTTGTGGAGTTTGATAAGTTTTTGTATCACCCTTGGCCTGATCACTTGCTGTATCAATCATTTGATCACTCTTTGAATAATGGAAATGATCACTTTTATGATTAAACGTTTGATCACTTAATTTATAATCACTCTTTTGTTGATCCTTGGCCTGATCACTTGCTGTTTGAGTCATTCGACCACTTGGCAATTCCTTGTATTGTTCACTTGTATAAGTAATCGCTTGATCACTTGTTTTATTAATCAAGCGATCACCTATTTGGTGATTTTGATCAATTGTTGAAGAACCTCTATGATACTTGGACTGATCACTTGCTCTTTGATTTAATAGATCACTCGGTAAATCTTGGAATTGATTTTTTTTATAATTAAACGCTTGATTACTTGTTTTATGAATCATGTGATCACTTGTTTGTTGAGTTTGATCACTTAATGTATGCCCTTTGTGATTCTGGGCCTGATCACTTGCTTTATGATTCATTTGATCACTGGGTAAATCCTGGAATTGATCTTTCTCATAATTAATCGCTTGATCACTTGATTTTTGAATCATGTGATCACTTGTTTGTTGAGTTTGATCATTTGTTGGTTGACCCCTTTCGTACTTGTAGTGATCACTTGCTGTTTGAGTCATTTGATCACTCTGCAATTGCTTGTACTGATCACTTTTATAAGTAATCGCTTGATCACTTGATTTATTACTCGCGTGATCACCTATTTGTTCCATTTGATCACTTGTTGGATGATAGTTGGCCTGATCACTTGCTCTTTGATTCATTTGATCATAATTAATCGCTTGATCACTTGATTTATTAATCATGTGATCACTTCTTTGTTGATTTTGATCACTTGCTGTATGCCCTTTTTGATTCTTGGCCTGATCACTTGTTGTTTGAGTCATTTGATCACTCTGCAATTCCTTATACTGATCACTTTTATAAGTAATCGCTTGATCACTTGATTTATTACTCGCGTGATCACCTATTTGTTCCATTTGATCACTTGTTGGATGATAGTTGGCTGATCACTTGCTCTTTGATTCATTTGATCATAATTAATCGCTTGATCACTTGATTTATTAATCATGTGATCACTTGTTTTGTTGATTTTGATCACTTGCTGTTTGCCCCTTTTTGATTCTTGGCCTGATCACTTGTTGTTTGAGTCATTTGATCACTCTGCAATTGCTTGTACTGATCACTTTTATAAGTAATCGCTTGATCACTTGATTTATTACTCGCGTGATCACCTATTTGTTCCATTTGATCACTTGTTGGATGATAGTTGGCCTGATCACTTGCTCTATGATTCATTTGATCATAATTAATCGCTTGATCACTTGATTTATGAATGATGTGATCACTTGTTTGTTGAGTTTGATCACTTGCTGGTGCCCTTTTTGATTCTTGTCCTGATCACTTGTTGTTTGAGTCATTTGATCACTCTGCAATTGCTTGTACTGATCACTTTTATAAGTAATCACTTGATCACTTGATTTATTACTCGCGTGATCACCTATTTGTTCAATTTGATCACTTGTTGGATGATAGTTGGCCTGATCACTTGCTCTTTGATTCATTTGATCATAATTAATCGCTTGATCACTTGATTTATAGCTCGCGTGATCACCTATTTGTTCAATTTGATCACTTGTTAGATGACCTCTTTGATACTTGGCCTGAGCACTTACATTAAGACTCATTTTCTGATTCCTGTCACCACCAAATTGTTCATCTTTAACCTGATCACTTGTTGTTTGAGACCCTTGATCACTGCATTCAACCCATATTTGATTCTTTGGTTGATCACTCTTTGTATCGTCCATTGTGACCCTCATTTGACTCTTCCTTTCATATAGCTTACATCCTCCCAGCGATAACTCCATTGATTCCGTTTCCTTGTCCTTATTTACCTTTGATTGATTAGCTTTTTCCTCATTTTCTCTCATGCCTTGCATCATGGTCTTGAGTAAATCATTCTCTTCATCCACTTGTTCAATTACCAATTCTCTCATTTCCCTTAACATTTCGCTCTCTTCTGCGGTGAATTCCATTTCTGTGGATCCAGCCTTCATGCAGGCCTTCAGCTCATTGTAACTACGCATACATTCAGTGGCCACTTCAGCATCATTTACTCCCTTGACCTGGTGTAGATCAAGTTTCTGAAAGAATTCCGTATCCAAAGAGCCAAAGGTTGACAGATTGGCTTCAAGAGAGTAAAATTGTTCATTCTCCTGCTCCGACTGTTCGGGTATGTCTTGCAATTGGTGTCGCTGTAAGGCTTCGGTGACTAAATGTTCATTAGATTTGCGGGGTTTAGGCTGATAGGGTTTGGTCCAAACCCCACGGGATACATGCTTAGACTCTTCATCATCTTCCTCGGCTGTATCAAAGTCCTCCTCCTCGCTGCTGTCACTGATTAAACCCGGTGGTTCGGGTAACTCCTCCACAGCTCCGGTATCTTTTTTAACCACCATCAAACGATTGTCTATGACCTCCAAACGATCCTCATATTTGTCACGCTGTGCAAAACAACGTGCAGCTGACTCGGCCACCCTACGCTTCTTTTTCTCTTCATCCTTCTGCAGTTGTTTATCCAAACTCTCCGGGGTATCACTATTAAACTCTTGCCAACTGTGAGACTTTAGTAACTCTTGAGCTGCCTCAACTTTCTCCCTGGATGTAGTGGCTTTACGACCCAATCTATTTGGATTTTTGGGATCCTCCACAGCTGTCAGAAAGTCACCAAATACATCCAAACATTCCCGTATAGACTTACCCTTGGCAGGATCTTCTAGTTCGGCTGGCCTTAGTTTTTCTATTTTCGGATTTGCCGAATAACTAAATTCTTCATCGGATTCTATGGGTCCAAATTCATAACTTTTGGGTTTATACTCCAAGTGGTCTATCAAATCATCTAAGAGCGTAAGGCACACTTGATTCGGAGTGGGTTCTACTGTACTTTGTATTACCTCCAGATATTCTACTTGAGTTTCTATATCATATTGAGCTTCAGTCTCATCCTCAAGTTGCTGTAAAAGCTGACGCATAGAAGCCTCTTCTTTGGCCAATTTACGTTCCATTTGGGCACAGATTTCCTCAGCCTCCTGGGCACTTGTTTGGCTGGTCAAAGGTTTTATTAAAAAGTTATAATCATCATCGGATGAGTTAAGAGGTAATTGCCTGAGGCATTCTTCATCAGACCACTCAAAACTGGGTGTATCGAAATTGGCCCCAAATATGCGTTTGGGTACATTATCTGTGGCTTCGTCTAATATTTTGGCCAAGGCTAAATCTTGCTCATCATCTTGGTCTAAATGCTTAAAGTCAGTTTTCGGAGTAAATTTAAAGGGAGTTTCACACTCGTTTTGCTGCTTCAAAGGCTCCAACTCAGTTTTAGGAGTTAAGTTAAAAGGAATTTTCTGCTCACTCAGTGGCTCAGCTTTGTTGAGATGCTTAAAGTCTGTTTTCGGAGTAAATTTAAAGGGAGTTTCACACTCGTTGTGTTGCTTATCTTTTATCAAAGGGTCTAACTCACTGTTAGGAGTAAATTTAAAAGGACTTTCCCGCTCCTTTGGTTGCTCAGCCTTGTTCAGTGGCTTAATCTCGGTTTTAGGAGTAAAATTAAGAGCATTTTCGAAGTCGTTCCGTGGTTTATCATGGTTCAGTTGATCAAAAACTGTTTTAGGAGTAATTTCACACACGTTTTTCAACTCGTTTGGTTGCTCATTGTTCAGTTGCTCTAACTTAGTATTAGGAGTAAACTTAAAATCATTTTTCAACTCTTTCGTTGGCTCTTCGTTGTTCAGTTGCTCCAACTCAGTATTAGGAGTAAATTGAAAAACATTTTTCAACTCGTTCGGTTTCTCTTCGTTGTTCAGTGGCTCCAATTCAGTTTTAGGAGTAATATCAAATTCATTTTTCAACTCATTTGGTTGCTGATCATTGATCAGCTGCTCATCCTCAGTATTAGGAGTAAATTTATCATCTGTCTTCAGTTGCTCCAGCTCAGTTTTGCCATTTGTCAACTCCGAATTTGGTTCCCCATTCATTTCAATTCTTCTTGTTGAATCCCTTTTCTCACTTATTTCCTTTTCTTTGTCTTCCTTTCTCAACAGAAATTGTTTACGCCTTTCCTCAAAGGCCAGGGTCAACACACGTGACTTGCAATTTTCATCCGTAAATTTCAAAATCCTCTTCTGTTTCGCTTTCACTGGTATTCTCCGCCTCAATTACACCTTCCCGTATATTGCTAGTTTCTTGTACTAGTTCCTGTAAATCTTCGTCCATATAGTTGGTCATTTCTTCCAAATCATGTGCACATTTCTCATTCGCCTCCTCGATTTCTATGTCTTCTAGCGTTTTGGTTCCAGAAGAGCAACTAATTTGATCCTTTTCTTCAAAGTCCGAAGGTAATTTTACTTCCTCTTCGTATATTTTTGGTTCGCTGTCTTCTTCAGAGAGTTCATCGAGGTCTTCTGTTTCTTCTGCAGTTATTTCAAAGTCAAAGCTCTCATACATTTGCTGTTTCAGCTGGGATTTGATTTCTTGGGGTGTGGGTTCGGCGTCTATGGGACTATCCTGAGTTAATTTTTCAAGCGCTTGACAGGTCTGTTCAAAATCTTCCACATTTTCAAGCTCTGAACCGCTGTCCAGTTGTTCCTGGGGTGGGTTTTCAGTAGCACCTTCACTACATTTCTCCTCCTGCTCATTAGGGACTTGCATTTCCTCCAACTTACCCTCTTCTATCATCACACGTTTACTTTTCTGATTCAGTTCTTTCATCTCTTCTTTTTCTATTTCCTTGCTTTCAATTTCATTGACAAGTTTCTCATTGCTTTCCATTTCACTTCCCTGTTCTTCGTATAAAACCTTGGGACGTCCTTTTAGCGGTTTTGTACGACGACTACTTAATTGTTCGGCCATTTGATCGGCCTGTGACATTTCGCTCTCATTATCTTCATTTGATACGGATCCGCTGCTGCTGCCGCTAGTTTGCTCTCCTGACACCTCATCCCATATATCTGCCCCATTTTCAAGTTCAGCGCGTTGACGACTCTTTTCCGCACATTTATCGGCTTTGGCTTCAGTCTCGGAATCGCTAGATTGTAGTAGGGGATCCTGTTGATCGGGTGGACGATGTTTATTGCGCATGCGTATGGTACCTACAAAAAGAAAAAGGTATTTAATAAAATTTTTATAATTCTAAGAAAACTTACAATTTACGCTTTCACGTATTTTACGACGATCTGCTCGTATCCAACGTAGATTTTCCTTGCGTTCACCCTCGTAACCCTCACGTTTCCTGAAAATAGAGTTAATAGAGCTTAAGTTAGTCCACCCGACTGAACCATTGCGACGATGTCGGACACTTCCGAAAGGTTGAGTAAAAAGGGGCTAGGCAACTGATGGTTTTCCGAGCCCCATTTACGGCCTATCGCCTGCTTACAAGAGAAGAGGGGAATGAATGCCTTCTTCACTCGCTCAGTAATATTGTCATGCCACAGTAGTTTTCTGTCCAGTACGACGACCAGGTACTTGGCATTGATTTTTAATTCTAGACTTATATTGTTTAGTTTGGGAGGGATAAGATCTGGATCTTTGTATCTCCGTGTGAAGAGAACTAGTTCCGTCTTTTACGGATTTACCGGACCGCAAGAAAACGCCCACTCAGAAAGTGTCGCCAGCGCGGTTTGCATCAGGTCATATGTAAAGTTATTTGACATACTTTGTCTAAAACCCAGATAATAAATATTTATTTCCATACAAAAATTTGAAGACATTATTTCATCCTTGTGCTAAATTTCCAACATCGGGATATCACATTACAAATTAGTTCCAATACTGTTCTTACCATCCGAGTTTAAAGCCAATCGGATGAAAAATAATTTTTTCTAAACTAAATTTTCCGGAAATGTTCCCACATTGGCCCCCATCGCCCTGGATTTTTCAACATCGGAGAGTGACATCATACATTTTTGTGCACACTATTCTTAAAAATCTATTTCAAGTCAACAGAAATTTTTCATGTATTTTCCGTGTAATATCCCAATTTCCCGGTATATTTCCACCCTGCACAGTGCTCGATTTGCCTGATCTCAAGCGTATTATTTGTTGTTGGGGAAGTGGTGCACCGCGACCAATTTTGGTTTCTTGTGCCCCCCCACTGGGTTTATAGCTCTCCTAGCAGCCCTATTTCCTGTACAAAAGCCAGGATTTTTGTGGGTTCTAAGTTACTGATATTGCTTGGGTGTAGAATGTGTTTCCCACATCTGCTGAGTCCGAGTGTGCTAGTATGTGTTCAGAGGACTCCTCCTTAACATCAGAAGGGCCGATCTATATACATATAGTGATAAGACATTGGAATGTGATCATCAGGACGCAAACACCGTTATAGTTAGAAATTTCAAAAATTTCACAATAGCTTCCTATAGTGATCGGACATTGTACTAAGAAAGCATTTCCTCAACGCAGCACCCATTGCTCTCCAAAACGAAAAAAAACGTTTAAATGCTGAAAATATTTACTAGAAGTGTGTTTTCTTGATATCGATGAATAACAAAAAATTTTATTTGTTTAAAAATACAATTTGAAAACAAAAAAAAAGAAAAAAATCTTCGCTTGCGTCAGGCCATGATTCGAACCCACGACTGCTGACATGGGCGGCTGACTCTCTACCCTCTCGCCACGCTGGCCATTTCCAATTGCGTGGCAGAACATTTATAATTATGATGCCTGCAGACAGCAAATAATTTTTGTTTTGTTTTTTTTAATAAGGCGTAATCTATTATAAAGATAAAGATGCTCAAATAAATGCTGAATTGTTTGAATGGAATTTTAATATCTCTCTACTAGCGATAGCCCTTGCTTCCTCCCAGGGGCCGAAAACATTTCGCTATTCACATGTACACGACCCGAGCGCTTGCCGAAGCTGAGACCAAAAGAGCAGAAAGGCGTCATTCGCTCGACAGAGTTCGAAGCGATTACGTCGAAGCAGATTCACGGAGCTTTATTTTCGCACACTTATACACTCTCACATTTTGGCCTCGCTCTCGCTGGCCATCGCTGTTTTAGATTTTTACGCTCTCAACTTTGTGTGAGCGGAGAGAGCGCGATTTTCGGCGCCACCAAAAAAAAAAACAGCTGCATATTGCAAAACCATTGTATGGGCGTTCGGCATCTTAGAGATTATATTGGACTTTGCCAATACTCTCTCACTTTTTGGCCTCGCTCTATATCTATAAAAAGAAGAGTGTACTGACTGACTGACTGACTGATTCACTGACTCATTGGCAATCATCGCACAGCCTAAACGGTAAGAGATAGAGGGCTGTAATTTGGACAGGAGTTCTGTTAGTGGTGAAGGTGCGTACTAAGACGGAGCCCACGAGGAAAATGGACGGAAAATTCTGCATTCAAAAAACTATTTTTCTTCCGATTGGCTTCAACCTCGGTTTGTAAGGATGGAATACGAAATAGTTTGAAATATGATTTTCTGATGTTGGAAAATTTGACCCAAAGGTCGGAAAATTCAGCATAAAAACTATTTTTCATACGATTGGCTTGAAACTCGGTTTGTAAGGACAGAATACGAAATAATTTAAAATGTGATTTTTCAATGTCGGAAAATCCGCTCCCAGGAGTGAAATGACGGGAAAATTCTGCATGAAATGTATCTATTTCTCATCCGGTCGGCTAAAAATTCGGTTTGTAAAGATATAATACGAATTTATTTGAAATGTGACTTTCAATGTCGGTAAATTTGACCCGATGGTCGGAAAATTTCCCGAAAATTCATCCGATTGGCTTGAAGCTCGGTTTCAATGAATGAAATTTAAAATATGATTTTCCAATGTCGGAAAATCTGATCTCCGCGAGTGAAAATGCACAGAAAATGCATGCAAAAGAACGTTTATTCATCCGATTGGCTTAAAACTCGGTTTGGAACGATAAAATACGAATTAATTTGAAGCATGATTTTCCAATGACGGAAATTCCGCCCCCAGGCAAATTCCAAGAAAATTCTACAGGGAAAATAACTATTTTTCATCCGATTGACTTGAGACTCGGTTCGTAAGAATCAAATGCGAAATAATTTAAAGTGTGATTTTCCAATGATGGGAAATCCGACCCCGGGAGTAAAAATGTCCGGAAAATTCATGATGCAAAATATACATTTTTATCTGATGGACTTAAAACTCGGGACAGGGAAGATGTTGGGAAGTGGATGGGATATGGGCGGGATGTGAGTGGTAGTTAGGTGGTACGTGGGTGGGATTGCCGTTTTTTTGGAAGTGGGTGGTAATAAGAATGGGTGAATGGGAAGTGGGTGGGATGAGGGCGGTAAGTGGTTGTGATTTGGGTGGGATGGGGAAAGAATGTGGGCTGATATTAGTTCTATACTGTCAAAGGCGCAGCGAAGCGCGACAGGTTATGTAAATATCAAGTTTATTTTCCGACAGTTTTATAGATAGATAATTCGTACCTTCTAAAGATAGGTAGTCATTAGCAATATGTATCGATTTGCCGAAGAAATGATAAAGATCGGATGAGCGGTTCGGTTAAAAATAAAAAAAGTGTAAAAAAGACGCCTCCCACGCACAGTAAACAACACCGCATTGCATGCATCAAAGAGAGAGAGAGAGAGAGAGAGAAAAAACTTAGAGATGAGCACAGCGGGCTGGACCGACTTTATCACTTGTTCCACATTGGGTTGCGGATTTTAGAACATTGGAAAGGCACATCACAAATTATTTTGCATACTTTTCTTACAAACCTATGTCAAGTCAATTGGAAGAAAAATATTCCTTTTTTCAATCAAAATGGTTTGGTTTTTTTTTCGTGTATTATTCCACCTTGAAGGTGGATGATTTTCCAAAATCGAAAAATCACATAACTAAATATTTCGCATTCTATACTAACAAACCGTATATCAAGTCAATCAAAAATTTGATTTTTTAAAAACTGCCCATTTTTCATAAAACAAATTTCGAGTATTCTCCATATATTTTCCCACCTATGGTTTTGTAACGTCGGAAAATCTTATTTGGAATTCTTTCGCATACCTAGCTTGCAAACCGAGTTTTCTTCTGGGTGAATTATTATTATAATTCGGAAAATGAGAAAAAACATTTTTTTTATCGGTATTGATGATGTGACCTTTTACAATCCAAACAACAACTCAACACAAACCCAAATATATAGCTTCTTTTTTCTAGCAAGCAAAAATCCTGTCTTAACAAAAACTTACCAAGCTTCCGCACAGGCACGATCGCGTTCAGATACCGGACGGCTATCCAAATAGGTAAGCTCCTTCTGCAGTATAAAAGAAAAAAAAAAACAATCATTCTTTATACTTAAAAACTTCTGATCTTTTCCACTTACACAAGCCAATATCAAAGTTTTGCGATATTGCGGCAATCTTGATACCACTGGGTTTCCTTGCAGCACCAATACCCTCAAACAGGGCATTTGTTCGAATATCTTTACCACCAATATATCATCTATACGATTATTGGATAAATCCAATACCGACAAGCTCTTACAGTTTATCAAACCATTCAAACTTTCGCTATCCTTTAAAAAATTCGAAGCTATATTCAAAGTATTCAACACTGGCAGGATATCACTGCCCACATTCTCAATCGAGCGTATATGATTCGAGCTGAGATTGAGCGTATCCAGCTCGGCACACGATTCCAGATTTTCGATTTTGGTAATGAGATTATTTTGAAGAAACAAACACTTGAGTTTGGTTTGCTGCTCCAGACCCGTAATCTCCGAAATGGCATTACACTCGAGCCACAGACACTTGAGTTCGGTGTACTCCTCCAGGCACTCGATATATTGATAACCTACAAGGAGTGGGGGTTAAACCAGACTTAAACATACCTTTTGTTAGTTACCCTGATAGTGTAGATAGAGCACATCATTCAGACGCGGCGTCTGGTATTGCTTGTCACGCTTGCAAATATCCTTAAGGGCTTTGGCTGTAATCCGATGCAAGCCGGTTATTTCTTTGCGTTCCGTTGCTGCCATTGTTTCACAATTGTAGTTTTAATGAATTTTAATATATTTTCAATGATTTGCTGAGTTGACTTTGTGTCAAGCGTTGGCTAGATTTTGTTTATAGTTTTAATTTATTGAACAAACAATCGAGATATGGTTGGGTGGCAACCGTTTGGTCTAAGAGGGTGGAGTCAATAAATGTTTTATCGATTAGTTTTTGCTAGATGCCTTCTAGGGTTCAAGAAAGTAAGCTCTTGGAAAAAGAAGTAACCAAAACATGGAAGAAACATACGTTACATGATTGTTTGAATAGCTTTATGGGGGTTTATAGCTTGTTGCAAAAACCATAAGTTTAATATTATGCATCTCATTCAAATTGGACACAAAATAGTCGAAAGTCATGGACAACTACGTATATAGTATAGCTGCCATACAAACGATAGGTCTGAAAAATAGTCTTATAGCCTATTTCCACTGAACAAATGAAGCTTCATTTCATGAAATGAAGAAAATGATATCATTTCTTCCATACGAATTGTCACTTCATTTTGCCTTTCATTTCTATCATTTCTCGAAAATGATGACAATTGCCCCGAAAAAGTAGGCGTATTTTGCTTAAAATATAAATAGGTAAAAAATTTACTAAAAATAAGTTGTGTATTTAGCTTTCTGCTGATAGTTTAGGGCAATGGCAATGCGTTCGCCACGAGGAATTGCTGTCCTGAGGGGTATGTCTTTTTATACCCTTGCAAAGGGTATTATAATTTTGCCCAGAAGTTTGCAACGCATAGAAATATTCATTTCCGACCCTATAAACTATATATATTCTTGATCAGGGTGACGAGCTGAGTCGATTGAGCTTTGTCCGTCCGTCTGTCCGTCTGTCTGTCCGTCTGTCTGTCTGTTTCTACGCAAACTAGTCTCTCAGTTTTAAAGCTATCGAGCTGAAACTTTGCACAGAGTCTTCTTTTTACTGCACACTGCTTATATGTCGGAACCGACCGGATCGGATGACTATATCTTATAGCTGCCATAGGAACTATCGGCAAAAGTGGGCTTTCTATATTTAGAAAAATTGTTTGTTTTAATGCTGGCGTTCTTAAACTCTGATGTATTAAAACATTTGCAAGGGTATAAAAACTTCGGCAAAGACGAAGTTAGCTTGGCCTTCTCGTTTTTTGCTAAATATTCCAAAAAGTCCACGTAAGTTTGAAAGTGCCGCCTGTTATTTAAAACAAACAAAGCAGCTGTTTTTGTCAAAGTGTCAAAATGATGACAATTTGTCAATGGAAACGGCTTCATTTTTTAGAAATGAAAATGATAAGAAATGAAGCCAGTGGAAATAGGCTATTAGTAGGAAAAAACTTTTTGTTTTAATGCTACCGCTCCCAAACTTTGTACAGACCAATATTATTTAGGACCGCAATCATAACCACCTTTTGCTACCATTACGATCAGCACATCCTCGCATTTAGTGACAGATCAGCAACAGGAACAATTCGACGGTGTTGTGGTCGGGCGACCAATGCCTGGTCGAGCCTCGTCTTTATGTTTATCATCGATCTCAACATCAGAAAAACTAATCGACCAAACAACGCGAGAATCTATTCGTGGTATAATACCCAGTACTACTGACTCAGCCATCTCAACTGTCAACCAAAACATCGATTTTAGAGGTGTCCTTGCGCAGTTTATAGACGTCACCAACGAAACAGCACGAAGAGTAGGTACAACGTTTCTCACCGTATAGAGACTTGTGGGACTCCGGTAGCTGATTGCTACCGACAACTTTCTAGGGAAAAATTCGACGTGACCTGATCACTGGGGAGGGAGTAGCTGTGGCATCACCTTCGCTTGAAGATATGGTTAACCCTCGGCCACGCACATGGTTCTGGCCAGGCATATTCTGTTTTTGAGCATTAATTTAATATACTTATAATTGAGATATCGGAACGTGCTTCCAGGTACCCTCCTAAAATTTTATTGGCTTTCGATTTATGAAAAAAAAATTCAAAAAAGGTCCTTCAGACAGGACGAAAAATGAGGATATAAAAAGTACACCTTAGTTCACGCACATGGTGCCTGGCGAGACCCCTATGTATTTTGTATGGAAATGTATGGAATACAGTGTGTTTTGATGATTATATGTGAGTTTTTACCTCTCTTTTTATTACATATTCTGTCTCGCATGCCACATATGTTCACATAGAACACACGCACGCTTGTATTTACATGCTATGTATGTTTCTTGATCTTGCCCGATATTATGAGCCATATGAAAATGTAACCGTCGATGAGCAGTTGTTTCCATATCGTGGCCGAACTAAATTTACACAATATATTCCATCAAAGCCAGCAAAATATGGAATAAAAGTATGGTGGGCATGCGATTCGAAAACAAAATTTCCCCTACAAGGAAAATTATACACTGGAAAAGAAGAAGGAGCACAGAGAGAGGTGAATCAAGGCGAAAATGTGTTGATGCATTTTGCAAATCGTTACACCAATAGCGGCAGAACAATGGTAGCCGATAATTTTTTCACAACATTGGACGGTACTAAACGATTGGCTGCAATTGGCATCGCATTTGTTGGCACTATTCGTTCAAACAAAAGATGTCTTCCAAAAGAAGTGAAGAAGAATGACAAACGGCCAGTCCTTTCATCTGTGTTTGGTTTCTATGAAAACCTTGTTGCACTTTGCAGTTATGTGCCAAAAAAGAATAGGGCAGTAAATTTACTATCAACCGTTCATTACACAAAGAATATTGAAGGCGAAGCATTGAAACCCGAAGCGATTTTGTTTTATAATTCGACTAAGGCTGGCGTTGATTCTATGGATCAAATGGTTACGCATTATACAACAAAACGGCCAACCAGACGCTGGACATTAGCTTTTTTCTGTAACATTATTGATGTAATGGCATTGGCAACATATATCATTTGCAAAGAGAATGGAGGCACCACTAAAAAAGACGGAAGACGCACATTTTTGAACACGCTTTCCAAAACATTGGTTCTCGCAAATATTGAAAATCGCATGAATAATCCACACATTCTCGCACAGCCTACGACTCGTATGGCTTTTGAATCGTTTTTCGGCAGAGAAATAAATATTCCTGTTAGTGTTGTTGCTAACCGTAGTGGTCCTGATACACTCACTGGCCGAAAAGATTGTCGTATTTGTTTACAACAAGGCGATAAAGTGCGTCGCAAAACTCGTTTTTACTGCTGCAAATGTAATAATGCTGTCTGCCAGCAACACTCAAAAATCGATTATACATGCTTCTCATGTCTTTCTTCAAATACATAAAGATATTTCGTATCATATTTCACAATAAAACCCATTAGCATTCCATTTCTTTTGTTCAAACATATTTCTTTTGGCTTATAATAAATGAAAACGAGAAAGGCAAAGCTAACTTCGTCTGTACCGAAGTTTTGATACACTTGAAATAGCTTGTCTCAACGGTTAGCGACTTCGACCAAACTTCGCAGATCAGCTTAAAAACATTACATATTACCCATGACCGTGTTTGAGAGCAGTTAATATTGAGAACAAAACAGTTTTTCTCACTAAAACTCCATTTTCCGAACCGAACATTTGTATGGCAGCTACAAGAAGTAGTCATCCGATCCGGTCGGTTCCGACATATTAGCAGCGTGCAGTAAAAAGAAGACTCTGTGCAAAGTTTCAGCTCGATAGCTCCAAAACTGAGGGACTAGTTTGCGTAGAAACAGACAGACGGACAGACGGACGGACGGACGGACGGACGGACGGACAGACGGACAAAGCTTAATCGACTCAGCTCGTCATGCTGATCAAGAATATATATACTTTATGTGGTCGGAGATGATTCCTTCTATGCGTTGCAAACTTCTGGGCAAAATTATAATACACTTTTCAAGTGTATAAAAATGAACGAAAAAAAAATGTTTTTTTTTCTACATTTCGAAATTTTTTCAGGTATATTTTTCCTCCTACAGGTAGCTGATTCTATGTCAAAACGAAATAAAAAGGTAAGAAATAAAAATTAATTACCTACGTGAGCTAAAAATTCAATAGCTTGAACCCTTATTCTCCATACAAATGCATTCAAATACATAGGGGTCTGGCCAGGCACCATGTGCGTGAACTAAGGTTTGAAAATATGTGCGTGGCCGAGAGTTAATGCAAAAAACGCTTTTTGCTATTTTACCTCAAATCAATAATATTCCTCGCGAATCGGGCCGATTGTTCCTAGCTTTACCAATTCCGATAGCGACGAGAGGAATCTAAAACAAACTAATCAATGTTTTGACTAATTTAATACGATGGCTGAAATGCGGCTTACAGATCTGACATTTTCAACTTTTTTGTGAAATTTGTACTTTGGCCCATCACTGGTTTAACTATTTTACTCTATGCTATTTTTTTAAATTTTATTATAAAATTTAATTCTCCGTTCAACGGTTGTTGTCCCAACGAATTTGGATACCGTTTGTCGAAGTTATGCGCGTTTTTCTGAGTAAACATCGAAAATCTAGTATTTATTTTTAGTATATCAACATATTTATGTTTGCTTTAACAGTAGAGGCCCCAAAAAAGTAAACTCAGCTTTGGTGGCGCCAGATTCAAGTAATCTTTTTAAATACTTAAAATTCAAATATATATAAACTTTCCTGTTTCACGATTTCTTGGCCGGATTAACGCTCTCCATATGTTACCTATTGAGCCAAAATAAGCTATTTTGTACAAACAGCAAAAACCACCCTTATAAGCAGAGTCAAGTCGCCCACATTGCGCTTAATGCGCTGTTATGCAGGCCGACGTCGACACGATTGGACTCAGTTGTTTTTAGCTCTCTCTTTAAAACGAGCTATACACAAGCTTGTGTAGGTCCTCGCCTCAAAAATGAGCAATTTATGAGTCCACCGAGTATTTTTATAGCGCATTAATTTTTAGACAGAATTAACGGGTCGGTGCCAAGTGGGCTATACATTACTGCTTTGGTGCAAGATGATGTCACTTTCTTCTCTATTTTAACTTGGCGTGGTACTCTTTGGTTCTTCTTTGGTATTTAATGGTTCGTCCATCCTGCTTTAGTGGTTCTTTTATTCTTCTTCATGGATCCTCCATGGTATTTTATCGAGTTCTGTATTATTACGAACATGGTTATGCAGTTATCCTTGGGCCTTATTTGTGGGCTTGAAAAGTCATTTCTAAGATATTAAACGGTTTTTATTTTCATATAGAACCCACGGCTAAATTCTCTGCATTTGACCAGATATTCCCGACTGGCCCGCAGAGCACGGGACACATTTCGCTATTCACGCCAATGGCGAAGCTTGCGCCAGAGCAATCAGCTTCTCAAAAGCCTTAACCGTGCCTGCCTTTGCAAGGTTCTTGCTGAGCGCTTCTTCTTTTTAAACGGAATTTCAGTTCATTAACAAAATAGCCATACATTCTTACTATAGCTCTACTTCTCTTTATAGATAACAGTATTTGTCTGACCGTTAATATTTGCCCAAAAAAATGTGAAAAATGTAGGTATATAAATAAGTATTTAAAAAGATTATTTGAATCTGGCATAATCAAAACTGGTTTTACTAGGGGCCCTAATGTTAAGCAAACATAAATATGTTGACATACTAAAAATAATCACTAGATTTTCGATGTGTACTCAGAAAATCACCTGTCGACAAACGGTATCAAATTCTTGGGATAACAACCGTTCAACGGAGAATT
>JAEIFU010004179.1:0-18448 GCA_018904235.1 Lordiphosa stackelbergi | reverse complement strand
AATAACCCGACGCGCTTCGCTGCGCTTTCAACAGTATAGAGAACCAACCAATATTAGATATAATAATACCACCGCAGAATTAGAAATCGAGCCCACCCCATCCTCCCACCCACTCTCCTGCACCACTCTCCACCCCATTCCCCAGTTCCACTCTTCCCACCCCCCCACTTCCGCACATCCCCCGCCCACAACTTTACATCCCACCCCCATCTCCCTGTCCCACCACATCCCTCTATCTCCTCTTTACATTCACCCACGTCCTCGAACTTCGTACATCCATCATCCTCCACATCCGCCCATTCCATCCACATCCACTCCCACTTTCCGCCCACATCCCATCCACACCCCTATCCACTTCCCACCTACAGTCCCACCCTCCACTACTTTACACCAATTCACTCATTCCCACCCATCCATCCTCCCTTTTAAATACATCCATCACATCCTATCAAAGCTCCCACCCATCCTACATCCACCACTTCCTGCCCATGCCATATCCACTACATTCGCCACATCTGACCAGTAACTACATCCACCACATCCATCCTTCACATCCCACACATTCCTCACATCCTCCCTCTAACCCCTTCCACATCACCCCACATCCCTCAAACTTTAGACCACATCCCATCCGCATCCTCCCACATCCCGCCCACACATCCCTTCCACATCCACCCACATCCACTTCCAAAAAAAGCCCACACCCCCCATAATTCCACATCCACCATCTCCCACCTACATCCCTTTCTTCGACTTCCACCCACATCCTCCCACCTACATCCAATAACCACATCCCTCCTACATCCCTCCCATCGCACCACATCCCTTCCATACATCCCATCCACATCCCCCCCACTCCTCCCACACTGCCCACATCCCGCCCACATCCCTTCACATCCCACCCACATCCCCCTCCCACCTACCTCCCCATCTACTCTCCACTTCACCCATATGCCCACTTCCTTTCACTCCACATCCATCTCACCCTCCCTAAACTTCCGCCCGCCCACTTCCCATCACATCCTCCCACTTCCCCCCCACACATCCACCCCCACCTCCACCCCCACATCCCGCCCACATCCCCCACACTCCCATCCCATCCCCTCCCCCACTCTCCACCTACATTCCACCCATATCCTACACTTCCCTTACATCCCAACATCCCTTCATCCCCTCCATCCTCCATTCCTGCCCACATCCCGCCCACTTCCCACCCCACATCCTCCCACTTCCCGCCCCCATCCCATACTCTTCCCACCCCACATTCCACCACCATATCCTACCCACTTCCCGCCCACATCCCGCCCACATCCCTTCCACATCCCATCCACATCCCTCCCACTTCCTGCCCACATCCCGCCCCCATCCCTTCCACATCCCCACCCACATCCCTCCCACATCCCCCCCATCCCTCTCACTTCCCGCCCCATCCCATACTCTTCCCACCTACATTCCACCCATATCCCTACACTTCCGCCCACATCCTTCCACATCCACATCCCTCCCACTTCCTGCCCACATCCCGCCCACATCCCTTCCACATCCCACCCACATCCCTCCCACCTACATCCCTTCCCACTTCCCGCCCACTTCCCACCCACATCCCTCCCACTTCCCGCCCGCATCCCATACTCTTCCCACCTACATTCCACCCATATCCTACCCACTTCCCGCCCACATCCCGCCCACATCCCTTTCACATCCCATCCACATCCCTCCCACTTCCTGCCCACATCCCTTCCACATCCCACCCACATCCCTCCCACTCACATCCCTTCCCACTTCCGCCCACTTCCCTCCACTCCTCCACTTCCCACCCCACATCCCTCCCACTTCCCCCCCCATCCCATACTCTTCCCAGCTACATTCCACCCATATCCTACCCACTTCCCGCCCACATCCCGCCCACATCCCTTCCACATCCCATCCACATCCCTCCCACTTCCTGCCCACATCCTTACATCCCTTCCACATCCCACCCACATCCCTCCCACCTACATCCCTTCCCACTTCCCGCCCACTTCCCACCCACATCCCTCCCACTTCCCGCCCCCATCATACTCTTCCACCACATTCCACCCACATCCCACCACTTCCCGCCCACATCCCACCCACATCCCATCCATATCCCTCCACATCCCACCCAACATCCCGGCGTTATTCAACATCGGAAAATGAAAACACTAATGAATTTTCCTTTACAAATCGAGCTTCAAGTCAATCGGATGAAAAATCATTCTTTTGCATGTAGAATTTTCCGGGCATTTTCACGGCTGGGGGCGGATTTTCCGACATTGAAAAATCACATTTTTTAATTATTTCGTATTCTGTCCTTTTCAAACCCAAGTTTCAAGCCAATCGAATGATAAATAGTTTTTTCATGCAGAATTTTCCGGCAATTTTCCGACCGTCAAGAAGAATTTTCCCACTTCGGAAAATCACATTTCAAACTATTTCGTATTCTATCCTAACAAACCGAATTTCAAGCCAATCGGATGAAAAAAGTTGTTTGCATGCAGAATTTTCCAGCCATTTCCTCGTGGGCGGATTTTCCAATATCGCGAAAATATGTGTCGAATATTTTGCGTACTCTTCTTGCGAACCACGTTTCAAGTCAATCGGATGAAAATCAAATGTTTACCATTCAACCTTTTCCGGCGCTTATCCGACTTTTTCGGTGTGTTCCGGAAAATTGAACACAGTTATTGTTGAATTTTCATATACATCTTTGAAAATGAGTTTGAATCTGATCGAATAATAAACAAATAAGTTTCATACAACAGTTTTCCGCGAATTTTCCGACTTTAGGAATAGATTTTCCAAACTTTAAAAAGTTTGTTTTTTTATGTCTTAGTATGTAATTTTGAAAATGAGTTTGGAGCTAATCACAGGCAACTAAAGTTTTGCCCATACAACCTTGACCACCCACTTTCCACCCAGGGGGTGAATTTTCCGGAAGATTGGTATGCAGTTGTTGTTGAATTTTCATATAGATCTTTGAAAATGAGTTTGAACTTGATCGGATGAAAAACAAAAAGTTTCATACAACAGTTTTCCGTGAATTTTTCCACATTTCCCGACAGAAATTTCCAAAGTCCGTTCTTAGTACTCACTTTCAGCATAAGATAAAACTACTGTGAAAATCTCATCTTCCATCTTTTATGGTTTAGGCTGTGCGACGGTCACCAGTCAGTCAGTCAGTCAGTCAGGTTGAACTCTTATATAAATAGACTAGCAAATAACCCGACGCGCTTCGCTGCGCTTTCAACAGTATAGAACCAAACAATATTAGATATAATAATACACCGCAGAACCCAGAAATCGAACTTTGCTGATGGGTTTTTCCTTCAACTCCCACCTCCCACCCACTCTCCACCCAATTCCCCCAGTTCCCACTCACTTCCCACACTTTGTGAGGAGTTATTCCTCACAAGCCGGCAACCAAGGGTTAATTGCGGCGAATTCGGGAAAGCTCTCTCTGGGAGAGCAATAAGAACGAGCGAGAGGGGAGACGGGTGGAGAGTTGGAGAGAGGCCGTGGCCAGAGAGCCAAAGGCCCCGCTACAGCAGAGCAGCCAACTGGAGAACGGAGGGCGAGCTGCGATGGATGGCAAGGGCCAGCGCAACGGGATCGAGGCCTGGTTACAACGAAAGCAGCGAAAGGCCCCGTTACAACGACAACAGCAGAAGGCCCCGACACAGCACAACCAACGGGCGAATAGCGACAGGCCCTGCTTGGAGACACACAGGCCCTGCTTGAACACGCAGGCCCTGCTTGAAGCAACGAAACGGGGCCTGCGCAGCTGCTATAAGAGGAGTGGCTGCCCAAAAGACGGGACAGTCGGTGAGATACGCGGACGGAGATAAGTCGGAGTGTAAACACAAGTGTGAGCAAAAGTGAACGCGGAGAGGAAAAGCGACCGTATATTGCGAGAAGTCGAAGCGAGTGCTCGACGATTATTCGCAAGAGGGTCAGGGAAGCAAGTGGGAAGTGCGAGGCACCTGCGAAAGGTCGGAGCGAAGGCACGACGAGAGTAGTGAGGGAGAGCACTTGGTAACTTGGCGAGTCCTTGGTGTTGTTCGGGAGCAAACACAAGTGGGCCGGTAGCATAAGGACCTGAAGTGTAACCGTGAAATTGTGAACTAAGTTAAAACATACATTTAAGTGTGAAAACCCAACCCAAATATAGACTAAAGTACATTTAAACGTTGTCTTCTTATTTCCGGCAATTCTCCACAAATATAAATTGTTGGAGCGATCCTCGAGCACCCTGAGCTAAGCCCGGCTGCAAAGGTTCGTTACAACTTTTCCGCCCTTCACTTCCACATCCCTCCCGCTCCCTCCCACATCCCTCCCCACATCCCTCCACATCCTCACTCTTCCCACCCACATCCCTCCCACTTTCCGCCCACATTAGACTAAAAAATTAAATTTATTTTATAAATTTCCAAATATTGTTGAATATTACAAGTGCCAATTGGGGGTTAGTGCAACAGAAAATCAAAAACCACACTTTCTAAGGCTGCAGTGCCTGAAATCAAAATCATATACCACGGCGCATATTTGACTTAAATCGCATTATTATAACCAATTTTATGAACAATTAAAAATTCATTTTTATATTTATACTAGCAAATAACCCGACGCGCTTCGCTGCGCGTCAGTATAGAACCTTATAAATTTTATAAATTTATATTTTTAAATTTTATAAATTTTCAAATATTGGTAAAAATTCAAGTGCCAAGTTGGGGTAAGTGCAACAAGAATTGAAAAACCACACTTTCTAAGACTGCAGTGCTAACAACCCAGCCACGCCCCGTTGCCTTGTAATGTCGTTCTTTACATGCTGCAACAACGTTCAGTCTGCGATTAAATCTATCTCTTAACAAGCTTGTCTAATCTATTTTACATATAATAATAATAATAATAACGTGATGTAGCCAAGAAAGGTAGGAAGATATCCGTTTAAATGCATAATCTAGCTGGTAATGCAATTATTTGAGGAGTTTCTATAAGGCTTTTTTAAAGATTTCAAATTTTATTTATTTTACTCGATCAAAATTCACAAAAATCTTAATCATAGCAACCTTGCTCTTGTCGTCTCTACATTTTGTAGGTCGACACTACATAAATCATTTCATTCTGTTCCAAATCGTATCACTCAAGGTGAATTTACTATAAGGTGACGTACTCACCACAGGTGCTCTCTGTCGAGGGGCCTTTTGAATTTTATTTATTAATTTTGACAGTATAAACACAGATGAGAGAAATCTAGATAACAGATTTGCTCGGTGCCTCTTCGCTGCCAGCTGCGCTGCTGTGGCGCTCAGGTTCGATTCTCGCCCTGTCTTGCTCTATCGCGGTTGTATTTCGTTTGCGCCAATTGGTGGCTGATGGGTTGGAGAAAATCTTGCAGCTGTCCGTTAGCTCAAACAATAACAAACAAAGCGTGCCTAGCATTTGCCTCTCAGAGCAACTGTCATATGTTTTAGAGAGCCGAGAGAGCGAGTTGAAAATAATTAAGACCCCTCACCACATCGGAATACGTCACCTTATAGTAAAATCGCCTTGGTATCACTGATCGACAACCAAAAATTAGACTAAAAAATTAAATTTATTTTATAAATTTCCAAATATTGTTGAATATTACAAGTGCCAAGTTGGGGTAAGTGCAACAGAAAATCAAAAACCACACTTTCTAAGGCTGCAGTGCCTGAAATCAAAATCATATACCACGGCTTAGGCCGCAGTGCTGGCACTCCAGCCACCCCGCGTTGTCTTATCACGACGTCATTTACATTCTTCAAGTTGCGAATAGGGCAATGTTGGAATTCCAAAATCACTATGGGATTGGCGATGCGCCTTTACGGGCCGTAGTGCTGACAACCCAGCCACGTCCCGTCGTCTTGCTGTAACAACCTTCAAAATTATAAAATATATATATACTAATCGTAGCAACCCTTGTGTTTTGATGTAGCTCAATTCTCGCAACAAGCATTTCATTCTATTCCAAATTGTAGAAAAGTAAACATCTAAACGAATTTTGTACAATATATTTTGAATATACCAAGTGCCAAGTTCGCCACTATCTGTGGTAAGTGAAACAAGAATCCCAAAACCATTTTTAGGCGTTTTCTTTTACGCCTTCAAGGGCCGCAGTGCGCCTAATGATAATCACTCGTCGCCCTCTCCGTTCACCTATTTTGTCTTCCATGCGAAGTGTCTTGCCTTGTGCTCACTCGTCTGATCTGGGCTGTATTTTAGTACTTTTGCGCTCCTTTGTTAATTTCTTAACCAGTTATAGTTATGGGAAGGTGCATTCAAGAGTCTTTCTTTGTAGAAGATTCTACTAGCATATGATGCAGCTCCAAGGTTTACTTTTTTCTCCGGCGGAGGTCCCAATGCCAAACTGTTTTGATTATTTTCCTCATTCTCAGCTGCAGCAATTGGTGCATTTCCCACGGGAGGCGCTCTGTAGCGCGATGCAGCTGGAGCACTACGTGTTCGGCGAATTCGTCGGCTCCTCACCGACACTCCTGGAACCGAACGAACGGGCTCAATGGCTGCATCCGCCACTTCCACAACCGGGACTGGGACTGGGATCGGAACAGTCTCCATTGCCGATGGCGAACCATTTTCAACGTTTTCACCAGATGGCGGCGGATTATCAACAGTATTCCCTGGTTCAACTATGGCTACTTCTGGATTGTCCTCTACCGGCAATGGATTGTCCTCTGGGCCTGGGCCTGGTACTGCAACAGTCGCCATAGCTGCTTTATCACCTACGCAAATGGAAACTGCAGTCTTATTTGCAGCCTTCTATAGCTTACCGTTCGAGCTCTGCGAATTGCTAATCAGTGAATCAGTCTGGGCCCATTGTTTTATATTTAGAAGTTCATAGCAGGACAAACGAAAAAAAAATCACAACTCAAATTTTTACTAGCATATTGTGCACCTCCACCAACTACGTCTGTTTACGGGTGGAGATCCTAATGCCAAAACATTCTCATTATTCTCTCCATTCTCAGCTGGTGGCGAGTCGTCTGTATTTCCAGGCGCAACTATAGGTTCAATTTCCACGGGGGGCGCTCTGTAGCGCGATGCAGCTGGAGCATTACGTGTTCTGCGAATTCGTCGGCTCACCTGACACTCCTAAACCGAACAACACGGGCTCAATGGCTGCATCCGCCACTTCCACAACCGGGACTGGGACTGGGATCGGAACAGTCTCCATTGCCGATGGCGAACCATTTTCATTTTTTCACCACTCTCAAGCTTGGGGCGAATCATCAAATGTATTTCCAGGCTCATTTATTGGTCAATATTCCACGATGGGCGCTCTGTCGGGCGAAGCAGCTGGCGTTTTACGGGTTCTGCGATTTCTTGTTTGCGCCCAAAGTATATTATAATTAATTGAAGTAACTGAACTTGTTGAAGTCCTAAGGAACTAGTTGTCAGGCAATTGAATTACTATGAATATTGTACTATCGAATTTTGTACTATCGAACATCGATAACTTTTGTAAAAAAAGGCCATAAGGTTGGCTTGTAAAATAAACCTTCTTCTTCTATTCAAACGATAAGCAGACGGACGTAATTTTTTGGGAGCTCAAGAGGAGCTCAAGCTTGTCTACAGGAATAGCGGAATCATTTTGGCGCCCGAGCAGGGACCTTTTGGAGAAGGTTCTTTACCCGGCTGGAGCTCGCTAATTGGTAGCTCACCCATTGGAAGCTCAGAATTGGAGCTAAAATCATTGGAGCAGAAGATCAACCTGCAGGCTGAGGCTGCGTCTACTGGAGACGGCAGCAGCTCTGGATTCGGGCTGTGAGTCAGTGACTGCAAGTGGCAACTGGTACGTCTTACATGACATGTTTATTGCAAGTTCGATGGGTGTGATCTAAGTGCTCAAAGAAGTCTCACTTGGAGATAAGTTGTGGAAGGTCAGTTAAAGCGGTACATTGGCTGAAGGCTGTATGTGTGTGCAATAGTAGGTGACATAGGTTAGATCACACATATATATTCACACATAAACACGTGTTAATTGCAACAGTGGTTTACATACATACATACATACTGACTTTGAATTGACTTGGACGACAATATTTGTGGTTAGGTTGAACCATAGCGCATTCTTGGCGAATTTTGTAAAAAATTATTATTGCAGGCTAATTATTGGCAGTATATACGGATAGCTGACCAAGTTGAGCATTGCGTGGACGCACAGTGGTTTTGGTTTCCAAGCATAAACTCAATAAAGTGTTGCCCGCTTCTGGAGTTAACGTAACTACACTGGAAAAAATTATTATTATTCTTTCAAATAGTGACTAAGCGTGGCGTCTAGTGGTGGAAATTGAATTAAACGGATAATCAAAAATTAAAATGGGACAAAGAAAGGGAGTTAAAGACTCAGAGTTTCACTCTTCGCGAGAAGGCTTAATCACTTCTTTAAACCGCAATAAAAGCTATGTAATGAAAAACTGCTCTTCAATGACGGCGGCAGAGCTAGAGGCGAGATTAAGTCTAATTGAAGCAAGTTTCTCGCAGTTTTGTAGTGTTCAGAATCAAATTGAACAGCACAGTAATGAGGTCACTGAGGGCGAGGTTCGCCAACAAATGGAAGATTTGTACTGCGAGGTAAAGGCTAAAATCATAAGTTGCTGTACCCAAAAGGGAAGGCGAGCTTCAAGTTCGCCAAATCCAATTGCGAACTCAACAATTTTGAAAAGCTCTGGCAGTTCCCTTTCATCAAGGTTGCCGGTATTAAAAATTCCAGAATTCTCAGGTAAATATACGGAATGGACGAGTTGGCACAACACGTTTGAAAAGTTAATAGAAAAAGATGAAATGGATGAGTTGTCGAAATTCATACACTTAAAGTCGTGTCTAGGTCCCATTCCGCGAAGTACAATCGAATGTCTAGAATTATCAGAGGAAAATTACAAAAAGGCCATAAAATTGCTTAAAGATCGATTTGAAAACAAGGCTATAATTTTCCAGGCACATGTGTGCGAACTGTTTAGCATTCGAAAGCTTAAGCAAGCTGATGGGGAACTATTAACAGCCCTAGTAGATGTGGTCAATTCACAGCTTTCAGCCCTAGAGTCATTGGGTGATGCAAAGGAGGTGCTAGGAGCCATTGTATTTCATCTTGTCCGCAGCAAGCTTGATGAGGAGACGTTGGAGAGGTGGGACAGCGAGTATGACTGTTTGCAGTTGCCATCATGGGAGCTTTTGTCTCAGTTTTTGATTCATAGAGGAATGAACCTAGCCAATCGTGAGGTCAGGAAGACATTCGGTTCACGTGGGAACCCTAAGGGTGAGCCTAAGCGGTCCAGTTTGACTGCAGCAGTGGCAAGTCATGGTAGCAACGTTTGCTATAGTTGTTCAGGAAGGCATTATTTAAAGGGATGTCCGAAATTCAAAGAACTTTCACCATTGCAAAGGTATGAGGAAGTGAAAAGGTTAAGCCTATGTCTGATATGCTTTAGCAAGCGTCATCAAACAAAGGAATGTAGTATACCACGCTGTCGTATTTGCAACAAACCTCATCATGAATTGCTGCACAGGGAAATTGCCGAACTGTCAGGTATGACCAGTCGGACAAACTCTGTCCCCACTAGCAATTCTCTGCAGAGTTCTCTGTTGACTAGTACGTCCACAAGTTTCCTGGCTACTGCTGTAGTACTTGTAAAGAGCTCAAATGGCAGGTACTATCCATGTAGATGCATTCTTGATTCGGGCAGCCAGCTACACTTCGTTACATCCCGGTTGGTGTCTCAATTGGAGTTACAGGTTAAGCCTGGCCAGTATTCTTTAAGTGGAATAGGTAATGCAAAGTCCGAAATGATTGGGGAAGTGGAGGCTACCTTCAAATCAAGAGTCACTAAGTTCAGCGCTAAGGATAAATTTGGAGTTCTGCCTGAGATTACACAGTACAGCCCCACCAGTACAGCAGCTGCAATAGGGTTAAATGTGCCGAGTGGAATACAGCTAGCAGATCCAGCATTCGATTCTGCCGAAAAGATCGACATGTTGATAGGTGTTACGCTCTTCTTTAAGCTCATAGTGGCTGGCCAAATCAAATTAGGGTCAAATATGCCACTATTGCAGAAATCATTGTTAGGTTGGATTTTAGTTGGCGAATGTTCAATGGATAATGGCATATCCCTAATCGTCAACAATAGTTCGGATTCTACGCCCGATGATCAGGGCTTGCACAGGCTAGTGCAAAGCTTTTGGCAGTGCGAAGAGGTTTCGCAGCCGGATTGTAATTTTACGGAAGAAGAAAAACAATGCGAGGAGAAATTTGTCTCAACCGTGACGCAGACGCCGTCTAACCGGTTCGTTGTTAACCTTCCATTAAGAGAACCTAAAATGGAATTAGGGGAGTCTTATAATATAGCGCTCAAGAGATTTTATAATCTGGAGCGAAAGCTTAATCGTAACCCGGCTCTAAAGGAACAATACGCTGAATTCATTGACGAATACAGAAGACTTGGTCATTTAGAGGAAGTAAATCCTGCCAAGATAGACGAGGTGAAATATTTTATGCCTCACCATCCGGTAATACGACCGGATAGCTTGACTACTCAGCTGCGTGTCGTATTTGACGCTTCGTGTAAGAGTAACAATGGAGTATCGCTAAATGAAGCCTTGCTAGTCGGACCAACTTTGCAGCCCGAGCTGTTTGAAATTCTAGTCCGATTTCGGTTTTATAAATACGCCTTAACGGCCGATATATCAAAAATGTTTAGGCAGATTCTGGTCAGCGAAGCCGACTGTAATTACCAGTGCATACTATGGAGGCAGAATAGTACTGAAGTCATAAAGGTACTGCGCTTAAAAACCGTAACTTACGGTACCAGCTCTGCGCCATTCCTGGCAGTTCGTTGCTTACTTTATCTGGCCGAGAAATATGCACAAGAATATCCGCTAGCTTCAGAAGCGATAAGGAGAAATTTTTACATGGATGATATGCTTTGTGGAGCTGACTCCGTGGAGCAAGTGGAGAGGTTAAAGCTCGAGGTGACAGAATTGTTACAATTAGGAAAGTTTGACCTCCACAAATGGCGGTCCAATAGCAAACTTGTTTTAGGGGAGTGCAAGGATGAAGGGCCGTTAGCAGTAAAGACTGCAGACGTGGTAAAGACACTGGGAATTGGTTGGTCTGCCAGCGAAGATCTTTTCAAGTTCTCATACACCGACAATCAGTCGGATCCCATTACAAAACGTGTAGTTTTGTCTGAGTTAGCTCAGTTATTTGATCCTCTTGGATTTCTAAGCCCAGTTGTGATCCTTGGGAAAATATTTCTGCAAGAGCTATGGCTTCTGGAGCAGGGTTGGGATGCGGAGCTACCCTCCACCTTTGAAATGCAATGGAAGAAATATAGAGAAGAGTTAAAACTTGTACACGAGTGTTCGCTTCCACGGTCAGTAGTCCCGCGGAGCAACGAAATAAAGAGCCTAGAGCTCTGTGGATTTTCGGATGCATCCTGCCGTGCATATGGGTGTGTGATTTACGCGCGTGTGACCGATAATACGGGAGCAATCCTTGTGCAACTCGTGACAGCGAAATCTAAGGTAGCGCCAGTTAAGGTTACTTCGTTGCCACGCCTAGAACTGAAAGGGGCATTTCTCTTGGCTAAACTTATGGCTAGGGTAGTCGCATGTATTCACCAAACGGTTTCCCGAATTCGATATTTCACGGACTCTACGATTGTGCTAAATTGGTTGTCGTCCCATGCTAGTCGCTGGGCAACCTTCGTAGCCAACCGAGTCGCTCAGATCCAGGAATTAAGCAATAGGCAAGATTGGTTTAAGGTCGAGTCAAAACTTAATCCGGCGGACATTGTTTCCCGTGGATTACATACCACAGACCTGAAAAATTCATCGTTATGGTGGGAAGGCCCAAAATTTCTGCAGGAGCCTATTGAGCTGTGGCCTAGAATGCAGTGGAACAGCTCTGAAAATATGCCAGAACAGCGAAGCTGTAAGTTTAGTCTGAGTGCAACCGAGAACACACAGACTGTTGATATATTGAAAGATTGTAAATATGTAAATGATTTCCAAAAGTTGCAACGAGTCTTCGGATATATATATCGCTGGCGTCGTTCTGTGCAAAAGTTGGAAGTTAATTCTGAACCAGAAAATGCGCTAACTGCAGTCGAGTTGAAGGGTGGTTTGGCTTACATCGTTTTTAACTTGCAAAACGTAAGATTTTATGAGGAAATATATAGACTGAAAAGAAAACAAGTCATTAAAACCGCGAAGGTGCAAGGGCTAAATCCGTTTATAGATGACAAGCAAGGGGTACCAATCGTTCGTGTAGGTGGTAGACTTTCCAAAGCCGATGTACCGTTTGAGGTAAAACATCCAATGTTAATGCCAAATGATCATGCCGTAGTAAATTCGATATTTGTATACACACATCGAGCCAATATGCATACCGGAGCACTGCTGTTGAGTGCGATTGTAAGACAGAGATTCTGGGTAATAAACTGCAGAAAATTGGCTCGCAGAACGGTGCGGAGTTGTATTGCTTGCTTCAGACATAGACCAAGGATGTCCAGTCAATTGATGGGGCCGCTGCCTGCGAGTCGAGTACGAACTGGTGTCCATCCCTTTGAGAAGGTGGGCCTGGATTTTGCCGGTCCTCTATGGATGCACTTCAACATCAGAGGTCGGCGGCCAGTGAAGGTGTACCTATGCGTTATGGTATGCTTTACGACCAAGGCTTGTCACTTAGAGCTGGTGTCAGATTTAAGCACAAGCGCCTTCATCGCCGCACTGAAGCGATTCTTTGCCAGACGTGGACTCAGCGCTGAGATTTTCTGCGACAACGCCACTAATTTTGTGGGCGCCGCTCGAGAGCTAAAGAAGACAGCAGAAGTCGTCTGGGATGAGAGCAGCCGGAATCAAGTTTTGGATCAATGCAGTCTTCAGGGAGTGAATTTCCATTTCATACCGCCGCGGTCCCCCCACTTTGGTGGACTTTGGGAGAGCGCGGTCAAGGTGGCTAAGAGGATGTTAGTCAGCTGTGTGAATGGATCGGCGCTAAACTATGAAGAGATGTCCACTGCTATTGCTCAAGCCGAGGCATTGATGAATTCCAGACCGCTGCACCCTTTGTCGTCGGATCCAAACGATTTCGAGGCCTTGACGCCTGGCCACTTCTTGGTTGGGCGACCACTTAATGCCATGCCTGAACCGTTCGATGAGGGCGTGTTGAAGCTGTCTATGACGAACCGTTGGAAACGCATTCTGGCAGTTCATCACGCATTTTGGCAGCGGTGGTCAACTGAGTATCTGACCCTTTTACAGGAGCGAGTCAAATGGAAGAGCAGCTCTCAGAATATTCAACTTGGAACATTGGTTCTCATTGCTGAGGACAACATATATCCTGGGCATTGGGTCCTTGGACGAGTGCACGAAGTGCATCCAGGCACTGATGGCGTTGTTCGTGTCGTCACCCTTAAGACGAAATCTGGATTCTTCAAGAGGAACGTCCACAAGCTCAGCCCACTGCCCTTGGACTAACGATATGGTTATTTTGGAAGGAGCTTCCAAGGCGGGGAGTATGTTTGCGCCCAAAGTATATTATAATTAATTGAAGTAACTGAACTTGTTGAAGTCCTAAGGAACTAGTTGTCAGGCAATTGAATTACTATGAATATTGTACTATCGAATTTTGTACTATCGAACATCGATAACTTTTGTAAAAAAAGGCCATAAGGTTGGCTTGTAAAATAAACCTTCTTCTTCTATTCAAACGATAAGCAGACGGACGTAATTTTTTGGGAGCTCAAGAGGAGCTCAAGCTTGTCTACAGGAATAGCGGAATCATAACACAGGGGGCGCTCTGTAGCGCGATGCAGCTGGAGCATTACGTGTTCTGCGAATTCGTCGGCTCTTCACCGACACTCCTGGAACCGAACGACCGGGCTCAATGGCTGCATCCGCCGCTTCCACAACCGGGACTGGGATCGGAACAGTCTCCATTGCCGATGGCGAACCATTTTCATTGTTTTCACCACTCTCAGCTTGGGGCGAATCATCAAATGTATTTCCAGGCTCATTTATTGGTCCATATTCCACGATGGGCGCTCTGTCGGGCGAAGCAGCTGGCGTTTACGGGTTCTGCGATTTCTGCGGCTCCTCAGGGAACGAGAACGGGGCCAATGGCTGGATCCGCCACCGGCAATGGATTTTCCTCTGGGCGTTGAACTGAAGCAGTTGGCATTGCTGTGGGGGCCTCTCCACTTTCCAGTTGGACTACACGTCGGGGCCTGCCCCTGCCTCTAGGGCCGCCTTCACGTGCTGAGTTAGCTAATGCGTTTCGAATGGTTTCGACGGTGTTACTCCCGATCCAGAAGCTCCCTTCTTAGCGTTTGTTTTTGGACCCTTGGGCTTCATATTTGTAAAAATATATTGTATATTAATAAAACACTCACATCCCATTCACTTCCCAGTGAGAATCCCTGCGATATTTCTAACATCGGAAAATGAAAACACAAATGAAATTTAATTTTTATCTTACAAACCGAGTTTCAAGCCAGCAAGCAGAATTTACCGAAAATTTTCCACTTGGGTGGACTATACAAAATCTGAAACACAAGTGTAGAATTATTTGGCGTTCCCTTGCTTACAAACCAGTTTTCAAGTCAATCAGATCAAAATAAAATATTTCCCCAAACAAACTTTTCCGACACTAGAATTTACGTAACCCCGTACCAAAACCCCGTCTAAGTACGCATTAATCACCTACGCAAATGGAAACTGCTGTCTTATTTGGCAGCCTTCTATAGCTTACCGTTCGAGATCTGCGCAGATTGCCAATCAGTGAATCAGTCAAGGCCCATTGTTTTATATTTAGAAGTTCAAGAGGACAAACGAAAAAAAAATCACAACTCAAATTTTTACTAGCATATTGTGCACCTCCACCAACTACGTCTGTTTACGGGTGGAGATCCTAATGCCAAAACATTCTCATTATTCTCTCCATTCTCAGCTGGTGGCGAGTTGTCTGTATTTCCAGGCGCAACTATAGGTTCATTCACGGGGGCGCTCTGTAGCGCGATGCAGCTGGAGCATTACGTGTTCTGCGAATTCGTCGGCTCTTCACCGACACTCCTGGAACCGAACGACCGGGCTCAATGGCTGCATCCGCCACTTCCACAACCGGGACTGGGACTGGGATCGGAACAGTCTCCATTGCCGATGGCGAACCATTTTCAACGTTTTCACCAGATGGCGGCGGATTATCAACAGTATTCCCTGGTTCAACTATGGCTACTTCTGGATTGTCCTCTACCGGCAATGGATTGTCCTCTGGGCCTGGGCCTGGTACTGCAACAGTCGCCATAGCTGCTTCATTGCTTTGTTTGGGGGCCTTTACATTTTTCAGTCGGATAACAAGTCTGCGCAAGGCCCTGTCTCCAGGGGCGGCTTCACCTGAAGTGTTGGCATCAGCTAAGGCATTTCTTAACGACTCGGGAGTAACTCCCGATCCAGGAGCTCCCTTTTTAACGTTCTTTTTCTGGGCTTTAGGCTTCATTGTACGGTGCAAAATATATATAGGTACTTTTAGAAAAATATATTGGAATAATACTCGTTCCTGCTTAGCTGCCTGTTACTAGTAGAATGATTTCTAACTATCAGGGGTTTCAGACGTTAATTTTTAAAGGCAACTGTATTGTTTATTTTATTTTAAAAATTTTCCAAACGTTAACAAGCAATTTTATTATAATATAAGGTTGTCAAAAAAGTCTTGCGGTATTTTTATTGAATTTTCAATTGTTCATAAAATTGGTTATAAAATGCGATTTAAGTCAAATATGCGCCGTTGTGTTCGATGACGAGTTCCCAACGAGATGCCAACTTCATAATGCCCTCTTATAGAAGCTCGCTTCCCTATTGGCAAAAAACTCGGACAGCCAATTTTCACAGGACTCTCTTGTGGCCAACTTCCGACTACCAAGCTCGTTCGCCATGGACAGAAATAGGTGGTAATCACTTGGTGCGAGATCCGGACTATACGGTGGATGCAAAAGAACCTCCCATCCGAGCTCCCGGAGCTTCTGGCGCGTCACCAAAGATGTGTGTGGCCTGGCGTTGTCCTGATGGAAGACAATTCGGCCTCTGTTGATCAAAGATGGCCTCTTCTGCATGAGTGCTGCATTCAAGCGGTCCAGTTTTTGGCAGTACAGGTCCGAATTGAGCGTTTGGCCATAGGGGAGCAGCTCATAGTGGATGATTCCCTGCCAATCCCACCAAACACACAGAAGAACCTTCCTGGCCGTCAATCCAGGCTTGGCCACCGTCTGGGCAGCTTCACCGCTTTTCGACCACGACCGTTTGCGCTTCACGTTGTCGTAAGTGACCCACTTTTCATCGCCAGTCACCATCCGCTTCAAAAACGGGTCGATTTTGTTGCGATTCAGAAGCGATTCGCATGCATCCATACGGGCAAAATTGTTTTTTTGCGTCAAGTCGTGTGGCACCCATACATCGAGCTTCTTTTTGAATCCAAGCTTCTTCAAATGGTTTATAACGGTTTGATGACTCATGCCCAGCTCTTGGCCGATGCTACGGCTGCTACTATGCCGGTCTCTTTGGATCAATTCAGCGATTTTATCGCAATTTTCGACGACAGGCCTTCCGGACCGTGGCGCATCTTCGATCACCTCTGCACCAGAACGAAAACGTTGAAACCATCGTTGTGCGGTGGAAATGGAAACTGTATCGGGTCCATAAACTGCACAAATTTTATTGGCAGCATGAGATGCATTTTTGCCTTTATCGTAGTAGTACTGTAAAATATGCCGTATTTTCTCTTTATTTTGCTCCATGTTTGCGACGCAGTGGCGTAGCGTGTGGTTATGCCGCCCGGGGCGGAAGTCGACTTTGCCGACCCCTTCTTCTTGAATCGCTCTACATCTTAAACTTCGTTCTAAAATTAAGTTATTCTTATTCTTTGTATAAAAACTTCTCTCTAAAATAAACGGTCGTACGCAGGATTTTGATTAGGGATGACAAAGACCTAAATTGTTCGAGGTGTATTATTTTGCTGAAGTTGGTATCATTGACATTGTTAAGTATTATTGGGAAAAATTCTTTAACTGTGGGATATATAAGAAGAATGCGCCGCAGGCGAAAATTTTTTCGCAAATGCCGCGAAATCGTTTTTTACATACCTCCTTAACCAAAATTTAAATAAAAATTGACTTCGATGGACCGAAACAAAAATTATTTCGAGGTCGAACATAGTTTTTGATATCAAATGCGTTTCGAACTAGCTTTCATTGTAGTCTGCCTGCAGAGGTTTTAACTGGTGGCTGATATTATTGGACGAGTTGGACTACGTTTTTTGGAAACATAACATAACCTAAACTGTGGAAGTCAATCTGTTCGATTTCAGTGGCAAATATGCTTAAGCTTAGAAAGAGAACATGAGATGGTCCTGCTCATTGTACGCCATTATGACATAAGAAATCGAAAGTAGTCCACTATGGTATTGTAAACCCCAAAAATTCGGAAAATATTGCGAAAACGATGGGTCGCGAGCTTTGACGAATTAACGTGAAAATATTATTTGGTGTTTGTTAATTGTTCTTTTATAATTGACACTATAAATTTGTGTTTTTTCCATGTAACAAAGGATTTAATAACTCATTCTGCATTGATTAAAAAGGTATATCTGAAAACAACTTTCTGATTTTGCTCAAAGGTAGAAAATTTTGGTTTTTAATATGGAAAATGTGGTTATTTTTTTAATTGTTCAGTTGACACAACATTTGTTTCATAAGAAATTTTCAAAGCATACTACAAATCAGCGCCCCCTGTATACGCCCTTGATAACATAATCAATATATTGGAAGGGCTTGATAGGAAGAAGCAGGATGAAATAGTGGAACATATGGAATCCACAACATCTTTGATTAAGTCAAACACAAGGTCTTAAAACTGCAGCATTTTTGACTCCGTCCATTGTAGACCACTGATCTTTAATCCCTTTAAACAGACTCGTAAGCTTTCAAAAATGCACTCAAGAAAAATTTATTTTCTTACTAAATTTTGAAGTGCAGAATCTTGCAATGCTCCCCATGTTGAAGTAACAGTAGATTCTAAATAACCTTCAGGAATACCACTATGTATTAATTTCAGAGAATAATCAATATATATTTTGTAATTATTTTGCCGCCCCAAAAACTTGCAGCCCCTAAAACTCGGCGACACCAGAAATTGCCGCCCCTAAAAATTTGGCGCCCGGGGCGGGCCGCCCCCCCTCGCTACGCCACTGTTTAACTTATTCCAATTTTTTAAGCAATTTGCTTGTACGTAAGGAGTCACTCCTTAAAAGCCATTATTTTGCCTTTTTCTTCATCGTTTAGTGCTTTACCGATCACCATACTACTTTTTCACGTTTGTCCCTATTCAAGTGCATGATAAA
>JAEIFU010004178.1:0-18457 GCA_018904235.1 Lordiphosa stackelbergi | reverse complement strand
TGACGGCCGAGCAAACAAGTCAAAAGCTCTTTGTCCGTTTTCTGCCTACAATTATTTGTCTCAGTTGCCACTGGCAACTTCTCAGCTACCATTGCCGACCCCTGCTTTAAAAATTTTTTTAAACAATCCTCCATTGGTTTATAGCAGGTTTTCCCAAAAAGAAAGAACGGAAAATGTGCCTGTCTCTCTGCGATATTCAATGAACTCTGACTTCGGCAAGCATTCGGTATGAATTTCCGAGTTTATTCGGCCCCCAGGGGCTAAATGGCTGTTTTAAAAAGAATTTACTGTGTTTACTTTCAAAATTTAAATTAAAAAATGCGAAACGTTTCTCAAAATAGATAAAATATTTATGAAATGATCAAACTTTTTCTTTCGATCAACCCGAAACGATCCGATTCTGTCAGCTTAAAAATTTGCTTTTATCAAATTCCACGCCGAACGGAACAGACAATGATATATTGGTTAAACAGCATACACATATATGTGTTTTACTTGACCTCGAGCCTGCAATACTCAAATTCTACGATTTAAAAAGGTGGCTAACAATCAACTTTTCAGTTTCTTTTACTTTTGCGGCCAAATCAAGTAAAAACAAGGCTTAAATTCAATCTATTTTTACCCTAACCAATTGTTATTCCATATTTATTAAATTCCGCACTCTTCACCAAGAATTTCATTCAAGTTGAAAAAAAAGAAAAGAGTAATAAAGAAAGGTGCGCCGTTGTGGCACTACATTTTGCCCGCCCCCAAGTGAGAAGGAACCACAAGCTATGCTCAACTTTTTTCAGTTCGCATAGCAACGTAAAAATATGAAACGCACATGGCACATAAATTCTCAGCTTAGTTGGGGACGGCAAAAAGGAAGCTGCAAGAAAAAGGAAATAAGAAAAACCCCCAAGCAGCAGCACCACCAGCAGCAGCACAGACAAAAGCAACAAAACAGCTGGGTCAGAAAGGGGGGGAGGACTAGAAGCACAATGCGGGCCACATTGAGGACGAAAAAAAAGAGAAAAAATAAACCCGACAAACAAAATCCAACGGACCAAAACCCACACGGGGCGAGAAATGGCGGCTGCTGTCTGCTGTGCTCGACAGTAACAGAAAAAGAAAAATAAAAACGAAATGAATGAAAAAGTCCGCACTTATATACCAAGTATATATATGCGAGTGTATACAGTCCGCCAAAAATGGTAAATGCCTGCCCCCCTCCACACACACAAAAAAGACCGAAAAGGCGCCATCTGGCGGCGGCCAAAAGTAAACTAGAATCAGAGATGGCTAACAGACAGAGAAGGACAGAAAGGGAGAAAGAGAGAGAAAACTGCGCAAACAAAATAAAGAAAGTTTATGACAGAACTTCAATGCTCTAACTATTTGGGGAAAATTTTGTTGACTTAATGGGGGAGTTCGTTGTGTAATCAGTAAAAGACCATTTTAATTTTAAAAATGATTTAAAATTTGAGAGCAAAAATAGTTCGGATGGAATTTATCAAGGTGTTTAAAATAGACATTCGATAGATGAAAATTCGCAATCAAAATTCCGTTACCAAAAATTTAATAAAAGCTACAGAAAATTTTTTAAAGGCCATAACACAGATAAAATAAAAATTTAGTTCAGATAACCGAACTTGTGCCCAGAAAAAAAATCTGAGATATGTGGGCTAAAATCAATCCCAAACTATGTCAGATGTCAGTTAAGCCCGCATTTTCTCAAACCAAGTACGAGAGGATTGATTTGAGTACGGATGTTTCAATACCGGAATATTTGTCTTGATCCCGATTTTAGCTTTATATTGGCTTATTTCATCAATATACGGGATTGATTTAATCTTGTTGTTCGAGCTCGATTTGATCTCTCAGTCAAGATTTATTCAAGAAGGTCCGATATTGATTTTAGATCGATTTTCAAGTAGGTCCGACATTGATTTTAGATTGATGATTTGATCTTGATGCAGGAATACCTAGATTAAAGCTTAGTATACAACTTAACAAAGCAAAGCACAAAATACTCCATATAATCACAACTCACAAAACACAGGCCTTTGGTGTCAAAAGTTTTTTGAGTTATTTTTACATGGAATTTTTTTGGTTTGCCAGTTCCTTATTTGAGGTGTATACTAAGCTTTAGCTAGATAAACAACTATATTCAATGCGAATAAGGATTCCTTCAAAAATATCTGAGATTGACTTGTGCTCGTTATTTAAACTCATTTTGACCACAACACAAGCATCCCACAAGATAGTAAAAAACCCACAACAACTAAAATTATGGATACCAAAATCCGCTCATTGTTTGGCACTCGATTTGCTTTTACCAAATTCGTTTTGTGGATTATGTAATTTATTTAGTTTAACTTTTGCATATGCCACTTTTTTAACGACCTTAGCCAGTCTTAGCCGGCTCGAGGTCACACAAACAACACCACAATCGAAGCTGTTGTATGTGTACCCATTTAGACTGACTGTATTAGTGAGAGTAAATTTACCTCTCAGTTTGGAACTTGCTCTCGGTTTCATTTCGCTTTGACATTGGAAGCCGTACTTACTAGTGTTGTGAAAACATCGAAAGCACTATCGATACTATCGATAATTGTGTATTTGGCAAACAATCGATTGTTGTGACTCGCTTTCGATGTATCGGAACAAACCTAATATTTTAACAAAGTAATGCTTACACTACACTGAGTTTGCTATCGATATCGTCATCAACGCAATAACTCAGAATAGGTGTTTATACTGGCACAAAGTTGAGTTATTGCGTTAAGAGTCAAGGAAACAGCTGAGTTTTGTTTTGGTTGTGCGGATGGCAAGAAATTTAATAAATGAAAATGATGAACATGTCAGGGATGTCTGAAGCAAAATTTGATTTTCTGTAAAGTAAGCAACTACTCCTTTGAAGCTATTGGACAATTGTAAGAAGACGGTTGATTGCTCCCAAGAATTGTTTACTAACATATTATTATTTTTATTATCCTGCGAACACTTTGAGCAGGCGCTGCCCCACCAGAAGCTGTGGATAAACCCGAGGCCTTGCCCACTTGAAGCTAAAGCCACTTCAGTCGCAGGCGCAGCCATTAAGCGAGCCAGTGGCTAATCCTGAGGCCTGGGAACACTTGGAGTTAAATCAATTTCCACCAGAACCAGTGGATATAACCCCAATGCCGAGGAACACTTGCAGCTGGAGCCACCTCAGCCGCAGGTAACGCTACCAGGACCATTAGCTAGCACCGAGGCTGGGGAACATTTGGAGCTGCTTGTGGATGAGGGGGAAAACCAGCAGATCGAAGACCAAAACCTTTCCATATTGATTCAAGAATTTCTGTAGAACGGACAGCTTCACCAGCTCCCAAGGCGCTCCTACTATCGCAACGCAAAGGGCATAGTCGTTCACGCGGTATCACCAAGATGATTGGTATCTATACACCAACTCTTCGTTCTCCAGATCAGCAGCACGCAGCTCCAAAAAAAAATCCAATGCCGAGGTGGCCAAAACTATTTGTTCTATATATATGTGGGAGTTTTTTCTTGTTCCCCGAAATCCATCCATGTTTTCTTCCCACAACTCCAGGAGTGGGAGCGTGCATACGGCATCAGGTGACAACATAAATCTCTTCTCAGATGTATTTTGAGCCATTAATAAAAGAATTTGGCAGCAGCAAAAGTCTCACAGCTGTTTTGTTTTATTTTTGTCGTACTAGTGCTGATAGTTGAAGAGGATAGCCAAAAATGGCCAATAATATCGAGTATTTATCGAGTATTACGGCTAAACGCAACTGCATCCAAACGAAACTCAACTTTTTGTCACCACTAGGCCCCTATACCATTTGCATGGGGAAAAAAGCTGCTTGTTGCCCTTAACGCAATAACTCAAAACGCAGTCCTAGTATAAACAGCCTATTTTCAAAAGCAAAAACAACTACAAGAAATAGCAAGAGAACCCCGATTATTGTCTGGTGAAGTGTGTGTGTGTGTGTGATTGTGTCTGTCTGATGCACACAAAATCATTCGTCGCCTACAACAAAACCTACTGTGCAGACCGTCCATACATATTGGTTGTTGCGTACAATTGTTTAAGAGGCATAGAAGATAACAAGAAAATAATACAAAGTTGTGATTGCAATTTACATTGGTTATTGCAAGGCGATATTTGTGTGAGTGCCTATGCGCACGGCTTAAGCTATGTGCAAAACAACCGAGCATCCAGAGCTCAGCACAGCTCCAAAGTTAGAAATAAGTAAGCTTTTTTGGACATCTTGCACAGTAGTAAGCGGTGGCTTCTTTTACTTGAGCTCCTGAAAGCTGACAATTATACAAAAGCTTTTTTAAGAAAGCGCTCAGTTATTTTAAATTTTTGGCTTTCAACGGAGTCGATGATTAGTAAAATAAAAACGGTTTTGGATCCTATATTGAAAAACATTTAGTAATTTTTTTTATGGTTTGGGGGACTTTAATATAAAATATACATTTCATAATCTTCTTGTTGATATCTGATATAGATAAATTATATCTACGAATTTTAAAACTGGACACAAGTTTGCAACTATGATGTTGTTGAGCACTAAGAAACGGTTTTTAATAAATCGAATTACATTTATTATGCAATTTTTTATTAAGATCCAGCTAAAAGCTTTAAAACGATTTATCTGATCCATGGCAATTGTACAATCGTTAGCTGTTTAATTGTATAATGACTTAGACTTCAAAACTAAACTGTGAACGTAATTTCAAAACGCTTGTACCGTAGCTTCTCTAGGCATGAATTTCTGTACCAAACTATTGAGTCAGTTTGATAGTTATTTAATTGATTAAAATGCGAATTCCCAAGAAATTTCATAACAGAATTTTCTTGCAAACATTTGCTCGTGTTTCTTATCTCTATGGGCTAAAAGAGAGTTTGACGATAGTTTGGCGATACTTTGGCGATAGTAAAATAACCTTTTTTGAGTAAATTATGGAATATTGGTAAATGGAAAAGAAAATAATAACCATTGGAAAATTATTTCAAAATTATCTTAAATTCTCCCATTTAATGTACCTCAAGTAAGGGTATCTATAAAAACTGTTTCATTTCAAACCAAATTGTGGAGCTTGGGGTTTTTGGGCAGAGTTCAGTTGTGTTTTGGTTTGAGTTTAGGTTATGGTTTTGCTGGTTTTTGGGGGTTGGTCTGGTGGCAGATCATGATGATGATGATGATGATGACGTTGATTCGTCTGCCTGCCTAGCTCTCTTTGTGTGTGTGTGTGTGTGTCTGTGTTAACGAGACCGACCAGACCAGACCAAAGAGACTGGGACCCGCCAACGTTAGTCGTTTAGTCGTTTACGCCATCGACCTAAAAATCAGTTAGTCGCTAGTGTATGTGTGTGTGGCTGTGTGTGCGTGTGCAAAAAGGAGTGCCAGCAGCTGCGCCAAAAGCTGTAGCATACATTTTAGGGCAAACCCATGCGAGTACATATTTGCTTGAATATTCTTCCCTGCCAGTCAGACAGCGCAATAAATGGCCTTCACTTCTCCCTCTTATTTTTTTTCTCTAAGCTTTAATGCGGCTGGCGAAGTGGAAATCTTTTTGCCAAGCCTTAAAAAGTATTGCCTACTTTTCAGCTGCAGAAATCTGCAAGTATATTCTGGTATATAGGTTATGTAAACCGCGAGAATAGCGCAAAAAAAAAAAAAACTGGAGCAAGCAAAACCTACGACAATAATGAGCGAATAAGTGGGGGCTGGGGGCATGTCAAAAGCACATGACACTGACTGACCGCAACGTTGTCCATGATGTCGACATGGCAGACATACGGGCGGCCAATCAGCCACATTTCGCTGTCTTACAATGCCCCGACCACCTCCGCCGTAGCTCACCAGTTCTGATCGATGGCTCTCTGTGGTCACGCGACGGACGGATGGACGGACATTCTGGTTGGTTGGTTAGTGAGCGACCTACATTCAATTTGCGAGCGACCGCAAAACGCGCGTCTGACAGATGACGATGACGATGATGATGATGATGATGGTGGTGGTGCAGCCGCTGCACGCATAGACATGCCTTGCATATATTTATGTCATTATGGAATGCCGGCAAAGCCAAATGACAGGGCACACAGCAAGTGGGCGAATGCAACGATAACAACGACAACGGCGACAAAACGGAAATATGATTTGCCGGCATATATGAACAGGCCGCCAGCAAATGGGGGAGATTTTCCACTTATGGGGGACGCTTGGCTGTTGGCAGGGCAGTGTCAGTGGGTCAGGTGGGTGGGCAAAAAAAAAAAAACGCTATGCTATGCGATGATTGTTAAATATGCAAGAACTAAGCAAGGGGAGCGGCGGGGAAAGTAATGAAGAAGCAAGCAAAAGTTTTCCAAGCTTTTATTTAAATTATTTAAATATTTTCACCTCGATTTTCCCGCATCGATTTTTCTTTTTAAGGTAAATAAATTGTTGATTTATAATGACAGCGTCAAAGCTCACCTGTAACGAAATACAAAAAAGAAGAAGAGTTGGAATATTACATTTACATTTAAAATAGATTTTATTTTACTTTTATGTAATGAATATGGCAGAAATTATTTCAAGGAAGTTTTTCTCTGAACGAAACAAAATAAACATTGCTCTGGGATATAGCAGGAAAAACAGGAATAGTATAAATTCAAGAAACATTAAAAAATAATAAAGAGTAATTATTTTTGTGTATCTTTCTTTTTTCTAGAGCTACATATAATTTACCATTAACCGCTCATTTTCTTTGATGTCCTCTTGTTCATTCTGGTAGTTTTGCGACCCAACATACATACACTACCTCCCTTATTAACACCATATGAAATTTATACCAAAACTCTCAAATAACCTTCAATACCATGTTTTCACTAAGGACCGCCCACATCAAAAACGTAAAAAATGAGGACAATTGCGGTCACTGTTTGAGTAACTCTAAATGAGCAAACAGCAATAATCTGTCCATAAAATAAACTATTTACTGCACTTAATACCCGTTGGCTTAGTTAATAGGCTTGAGAATGGTAAAATATTAATTTTTGCGATTTTTTTGTCGATTTTTTCTTCTATTTTTTAAAGGCCGATATAGGGCCGATTTTACATCTTCTACATAAAGCTATCTGTCACATAAACTAACAAATAATAGTGTAAAATCTATGACTATCTGACAAATAGCAGCTATCTAGTCATGTCCGTCACAGTAGAGTTAAGGCAACCAAATTAGGTATCTATGCAACCTAGTGGCGTAGCCAGGTCATAAAAGATATCAAAACGATGGCGTTAGTTTAAGTCGGTCCTGCCCAACTTCAATGTATCCATTACTTAGAGAAAGAAGTGTTCAATAGCCTTCCCTTATAATAATATTCACATATTAACAATATTCTGGCAAACATCGCCTGCCAAAAGTTGTGTTCCTTAAGGATAAGCCGAAAAGTATGCAACGTTTTTTATCGTATGGTCGTCAAAATTATATGATTAAGAGGTAGCGTCACAACAACTCAATTTTAAAGCATTAGGCTTTCTTTTCGCTGAAGTGTAAACAACATAGTTTTTGAGAGCTCCGAATATGTCAACGTTTAGGCCAACAAAACACAATTTGCGGGAAAGTTTACTTTTCTGCTTTCATTTGAAGAAAAATTCAGTTAAAGGCCATCGAATGCTGTAAGAAGCATAACGTCCGCGCGGCCATACGCCACAATCGGCGTCAAAGCCTAATATTCAAGGTGGGAAGGTCATGCCCTATATTTGGTGGGCCAAAGTGGCGAATTAGCATGATAAGTCAAAAGACTGCCAATGGGCGTGGTGTACTATGAGCTGCTACAACATGGTTAAGGCCAGCACAGGGCAACTCTACCGAACTCAATTAATGCATTTGAGCCGAGCAGAAAAAATCCTTTAAGACTATTTTGAACACTTAATACAAAACTATGGAAGTTGTAAGCATCATGTTATATCTTTTATTTTTCGCTGTACCATGGTAGTTTTTGGGTTTATATAAGGTGCGGTATCTACTTTATGTAGTGTCTTTGAAAGTACGAAAAATTACCAAGTGATCGAAAGAACGTAGAAAAGAGTGAGTGTCAATGGAGGAACTAATCGGCCTAAAGGGAAATTGTCAACTAGTAACAAAAACAAACTGTCATACACCAAGCAGGCATGCTAGTAGAATTTAACTGGTAGCAAAATAGCTGTGAGTGGTTGGGCAACAACAAATAATAGCTTCGAAGAAATGTTCATTGAAAACTAATTTAAGCTAGTTGTAATCTAATTAAAATCCAATTGGTGATGCACTGACTTGAATTGACCGACAGATTTCGATGTTTTGTTATATTGAGCAGCGACATAAGCAGATTGTCATAAGAAACACACAAAGGTCAACTGGTATTACACTGGTTGAAAATGGCTGCTACATACAGGGGCTCTAAGCTGGTTGCAAATGGCTTCTGACGGGGACAATTGTCACCTGCCTATGACATGCCTGCGATAAGATGGAAGTCTTTAGTACATTTTTTTGATAGCAGTTTTTTAGCGACTGCAACATTTCTGGTTGTAAACTAGACACTTTCCTGCAGGGCGTTGACAGAACTGAGAAACAGTACAAAGAAGACTCTGTAGGTACTCCCAAATACTAAAGAATTAAGAAATAGCAAGCCGCAGCAAGGTCCGTGTGTACAAACGATTGTCTCGTCGTGCCACTGGAAGCATAACTGAAGAAAGCCAGCAGAAGGACTCACAGTTCTTATATTCTCAGTCTGCTTGGGGTCGATGTTTACAAGGTAGTATTTTTTGTGGTTATTGTATAATTTGAATAATTTTGTTAATATACCAAAACATCCAAGTATTCTTATGGTCACCAAATAGCTAAAAAGTAGAAACGAGAAGTACTCGTGAGAATTAACCGTAAGAAAAGTCCTCAAAGTCGTTGTTACTGAGATAGTGACAGACTGACATAAGAAATCAGGCGCGTCAAAGGCTGCAAATTTTGAAAATTCACCCGAATATTTTCTTTAATCCGATTGACTTGAAACTTGGTTTGTAAGCATAGTACGCGAAATGATTCGACACGTGTTTTCCCAAATTCAAAAAATCCGGCCTCGAGGACAATAGCTGGAACATTCTGCATGCAAAAAAAAACTATTTTTCATCTGATTGGCTTGGAAACTCCGGTTTGTATGGAGTAGAATACGAAATAATTTGAAATTGTTATTTTCCGATGTTGGAAAATTTGAGCCAACGGTCGGAAAATTCCGGGAAAATTCTGCACGGAAAATATATTTTTCATCCTTGATGCTCCGTTTGGTACTTGAAATCTCCTAGATTGTTCTCGTTCGGAAAATTTTTTTAAATTGAAGGTCAAAATGAGAATTCATTTGTGTTTTCTTGCTTTTATTAGATTTCTATTCTTTTTGACCCTTAACATCTATTCTTAACTAAAGGCACTATTTGTATGATAAATACGTAATGTAATTATAAGAATTCGTTTGTCTTAAGGAATACACATTGCCTCTCACGATGCAATTCAAGTTGTAGACCCTTTCAAGTGGTGTGTTTGACCCTTGTCAGCAACCCTAATTAAATTTAATGTTACAAATAATATATTTATGATGCTGGGGTAAAAAGGTTGTGTGTTTTGAATTTGATATGTAACACAAGGTTAGGATCGTGGTCGAGTCTCATGTTCAAGTTTGAACGCTATCTCATACAGGTCAGCAGAAGGATCGTGGTCGAGTCTCATGTTCAAGTTTGAACACTATCTCATACAGGTCAGCAAAAGCCTTTCCAGTATTGCTCCTTTCAGTTTGTAAGACTTCATATTAAGGTGGTGGATTTCTAACTGTTTCCACGAAAAACTTTCGAGAACAAGAATTTATTGCTTTACTTTAAAATCAAAATGGGGATCATAAAAAAGTGTTGGCAGCCTCCATTCACTCTTATTTTCGTTAAAAAGATGTCAATTAACCACATAGTGCTTTATTTTCTACAAAATCCATTAAGTTTTCACATCAAAACAAAAAATTTTATACAAATTCATTAGCAATATTTAAAAAGCATTTTACCGGCAGATCACGCATTTAATTGTCAGCTGTCATTTTGTCATGTCACTGATGCGTGTGTCACCATCTTCATTTTGGAGACCAATTAGTGCAAATTAAATAAACAAAAAGCGGACAAGGCGAATCGCTGACTGACAACACTCTAGACGTTAAATGATGAATAATTAAAACGAAGCTTAAACAAGTAATAAATAAAGCATACGCCATGTGGTCGTTACAGATTTTTTTAAAGTAAATCGAGCAAATGCTGGTGTCCCTTTTAGACAATGCAGTTGTGTCTGTTTCACCACATAACCCTTGCAGTTCTTTATTCCATCTCTCTCTTTCTTATTCTCTATCTCGGTTGCTTCTTCTCTTGGTGTGCGGTTTTTATGCTGTATGCCAAAATGTATGTATTTGCACAAATTCTAAAGCAAAACGCTTCTTGGACTTACACAAACCATACAAAGTTGTTAGTTACAATTTCGTCCTCTGTTTGGCCTGACCTGATTCTTGGTCCCCCTTTCCTGGGTTTTGGTTTGGTTCTTTTGCCATTTGATGCAGTTGAAGGTCGTTTGTTTTCAAATGAGAAACCCGCAAAACAGAAACCAACCGCCCAGCAGAGGCAGCATCTGAAACCAACTGCCAGAGTCCTACATTCTACACACAGTTTGGCCGCCAGCACTTTGTACCACTTTGACCAACCCCGCACACACACACACACACACATTCAATCCACACCAGCGCCAGCCCGGCTAAATGGAGAATCCAAGCACACTCTTGACGCCGAGGCGTTCGCATAATGGAGCAATGCAAGCAGGCAAAAATATACACACAAAAATACAGTGGAAACTCTTAACGTTAACGAGTCTTAAATTAAGAACAACAGAACAAAATTTATTATAAAATTTATTATAAAACTTGAAGGTTTATTTGAACACGACCAAAAACTTAGTCCTTGGCAGCAGTACACCTCTTTTAACAATCTAAAACTAAGTTTTAAGTTTGGTAATTCTTGTAAAAATTTAACAATTGTGACATTTTGTGCAGTCTTAAGTTAAAAGTCTAAGTTGAATCACGTTTGTTTTTGTGATTGAAGTAAATATCAGATCTAGCAGAATTAAACAATTTATTGTCTGCTCACCTAAATGACAAGTGTAAATTTAACAGACTCGTTCACTCTCTCAACATAGCACTTGATTTTGTTTTTTTTTCGTATTTTCTGTTTCATTGTTCTCGATGAGAGAAACACACGAAACTGTCTTCGATAACTACGTTGTTGTGTTAGATGTTTCATCGCAGGCAAAGCGTAAAAGAAGAAGGAGAACAAAATAGCACAAAAGCAGACATACTCTTGCAGTTTACTGAGCCACGCTCTTTATACTTGTACCACAGACAGCTTTCGGAGAGTTTGCCCAGCAAAGTGTATCATGGTTGTGAAAGGGTAGGCTCAACAGTTTTTGTAAAATAACTCCGTACGCTTGCTATTATTATTTTTTTGTTTTATTTATTTCGTGCAATTGAGTAATATATATTTAATTATCATCAACATCAATATGATCATAATACTTCTGCCCATAATTTCAAAAAATAACAACAATATATTGAACTAATTTCGTAAAAAATTTATTTGATGAACGTGTCGTATGAGTAATTTTTTTGGAAACTTTAAGACTCTGCCGTGCCCATTTAAAATTAAAATAAAATTGTTTGATTTTCACAATTATTTATTTTATAATAAATATTAGCTTTGGGAATGCTGACACCTACTTTTTTTTTACCCTGCTACCAAGTAAATATGAGTAAAAAAGGGGATCATGAAGTTGTGCAAATATATAATAGTAACAGCCAGAAGGAAGCATCTCCCACCCCATAGAGTATATATATTCTTGATCAGCATCAACAGGCGAGTCCGTCTGTATGAACGCGTCGATCTCAGATACTATTGTAAAGTAAAATGTTGCATGTAATGAACGATAGAGCTACAAATGTTTGTTTCATGTATTGTGAGCTTCGAGTTTTGGAACGAAAAATTTGTCCCTTTTATTTGAAGTTGTGTCTGTAAAGTCCACTTTCTTTTATACGAAAACATAATGTGACTGTCCAACATAATTGTCAATTTTGGTCTTTGATTGCGTCGACCCAATATTCTAAATTTTTAAAATATATTGTATGTTCTCTCGAAATTATTTAAGTAAAACATTTTTAGAATAATCAACTTAACTTATATTCAATGCTTGCTAAGTCTACCTGAAAAATTTATACCTTTAGTCCAAAAAATTTTAATCGTAATTAAATTTTAAAATTTCATTAGATAGAAAATTATTTATTACTTGCGATACATAAAACTGTGAATTCTTTTTTTTTTTTTTTTTTTTTTTTTTTTTTTTTTTTTACGGAACTCTGTTTCCTTTTAATAGCTAGGTGTGGTAAATTTCCGGTTTTTTTCAGGTTTTTTATAATTCTTTTTGTTTATTTCTTTTTGCTTTGCGCGTAACTGAGTTAAGGGTTAACTAATATTATCGCTTTTTTACTATTTTGAATTGTTCGAATTCTTATTACTTTTTTTTAGATAAATGTTTTTGTTGAATTGTATTTAATTGCTTCTTGATTACTTTTTGCTCTAAGTGACATATTCTTACCAAAATTATATTTTTTTAGCGTTATATTCGAAATTTATTGTTCGCGAAAAAATTTTTCCAGAATCTTAAGTCTTAAATCTTTTTTTCGCCATTTCCCTGAGAATATACAGGAAAAACATCGTTCATTACCAGAGGTTTTTTTTTTTTTTTTTTATTTTTTACTTGATTATAGGTTTTAAAATTATCGAACTTAGACTTAGCACAGTGACTTCGTTTTACAGCACGCTGCAAATATGTCGAACTGCCCGGATCGGATGACTATATCTTGCAGAATTGCTAAGTTTAGCTAAAATCGAATGGCTCTATCTTATGGACTGGATAAATGGGTCGGAAAATGTGTCTTATTGAGGAAACCCCTAATGCTTTCAAATTTATTTTTCTTCAGTGATTGTTAATTCATTTAATACTTTTACACAGATTCGCGTAATTTCGATGACTATCTTTCGGAAAATAGGTTATACAGCCGTGCTCCCATTTCCGCTAATGCACACAGAGAAAAAAAAAGATCAAATGCATTTTGATATTCAAAAGTATCAATATTTTTACTTCATTTTGAAAAGAAAATAATAACTTTCTAGCCAAAAATAACATCATTCACCTAAATTGATATTAAAATGTTTCAGAATGATACTAAAAATGTTATAATGATATGGTAAAAAATATCGATTTGAAATTTGTAACATATAAATTTGATATTTTTCATATCTGAGGAAAAATTGATATTTTCATATCAATTTGATATTTTTTCATATCAATTTGATTTTCATATAAATTTTTCTGATTTATCTGAGGATTTTTCATATCAATTTGATATTTTTTCAATTTTCAGATTTATCTGAGGAAAAAAAAATGAAAAATATGAAATTGATAAAAAATATCAAATTGATAAGTTTTTAATTTCGTATTAAAATTGAGGAAAAAAAATCCTTTTTTCTTGGAGCAATAATTTTTCGATTTTGAGACCAAATTTTCAAGAAAAATTGATATGAAAAAATATCAAATTGATATGAAAAATATCAAATTGATAAGTTTTTAATTTCGTAGTAAAATTGATATGAAAAAATATCTCTTTGAAATTTCTTGGAGCAATAATTTTTCGATTTTGAGACCAAATTTTGAGGAAAAAAATTGATATGAAAAATATCAAATTGATAAGTTTTTAATTTCGTAGTAAAATTGAAGAAAAAATATTTTTTTCTTGGAGCAATAATTTTTTCGATTTTGAGTCCAAATTTTGAGGAAAAAATTGATTTGAAAAAATATCAAATTGATATGAAAAAATATCAAATTGATAAGTTTTTCATTTCGTAGTAAAATTGATATGAAGAAATAATCTTTTTTTCTTGGAGCAATAATTTTTCGATTTTGAGTCCAAATTTTGAGAAAAATTGATTTGAAAAATATCAAATTGATATGAAAAAATATTAAATTGATAAGTTTTTCATTTCGTAGTAAAATTGATATGAAAAAATAATCTTTTTTTCTTGGAGCAATAATTTTTCGATTTTGCGTTCAAATTTTGAGGATAAATTGATTTATAAATGAAAAAAATATCAAATTGATAAAAAATTTTAAAATATGAAATGAGAAAAAATTGATAGAAAAATATCAAATTGATATGAAAAAATCAAAATTGATAAGTTTTTCATTTCGTAGTAAAATTGATATGAAAAATATCCTTTTTTTCTTGGAGCAATAATTTTTCGATTTTGAGTCCAAAATTTGAGGAAAAATTGGTATGAAAAAAATATCAAATTGATATGAAAAATATTTGATAAGTTTTTCATTTCGTAGTAAAATTGATATGAAAAAATAATCTTTTTTTCTTGGAGCAATAATTTTTTTGGATTTTGAGTCCAATTGATTTCGGTAAATATGTGAAGACCCTTTTCATTGGTTTTCTTGGGTTAGCTGCGATTTTCCCCAAAGGAATTTTCACAATCATTTTTCTTTTTGAGATTTTTCAGAAACATTTCCAATTGTCGTTAATCGTAGATACCTAGATAGGTCCTCCGGGTTTCTTGGGTTAGATGAGAAAGCTTCGGAATTTCCATTCGAATCTGCCTCACAGTTTTCACTGTTTTTTCCCACATGGTATGCATATCCATCATCTGTACAAGTATTGTATAAGCAATTGTATATGTATGCCCTAGAGTGCTTGCTTCTGTGTGTGTGTGACGACGAGTGCTCCAGACTATTTACAATAGAATTGTAGTTTCTTTTGTTAAAACCACTTGGGTACAAAAAAACGAAAGCAAAAAATAGAATCCAAGCCAGCAACCCATCCTTTCACCATTACCATACCACTTTTAATCTTTATTATCGATGACACAATGATTGCCGGCAGCCATTTTTTTTTTTTTTTCAAAATGGCGAATGTCCTCCTCAACTCCTCTCAACGATTTTGCAACTTTTTTGTTGTTGCAGGCCCGCCCGCTGCTTTGTTGTTGTTGTTGTTACTAAGCATGGCTGGCTGGTCGCGTAATTCAAGCGGAAAGCGTCGCCAGTGTCGACCATAAAACCCAAGTGGGACAACACAAGCAAAAAAAAAAGGTCCGAGACAAGGGACAGCGGGAAAATGGCGAACCTATTTTTTCAATGCGTCCTTCGTCCTTTTGTTGCCTGACGGCGACAACGATGCCATGTCATAAAAACACATTCCCCTGTCCCCATTCCCCTCCCAGTTCATTTGCTACTACTGCGTCGCGTCTGAATTTTCATTTATTTTTTTTTTTCTGTGCTTTTCCTTCGCTTTTGGCCGACATAATTTGCTAACTGAAATGGAAAACATTTTCGACAGACAAGAGGCGTTTGTGGGTGGGGGCGGAGGCAGACACGCGCACAAATACACAGGCAAAGGAAAATAACTCACACAGACGGGGGCACAAAACGAGGCGGCAACAACAAACAGAAAAACAAGGCACACAGACAGGAAAAAGGATGTCGCCGACGTGGGATAAAAGTGTGAGAGAAAGAGAGAGAGAGAGAGAGAGTGTGTGTGTGTTTTGGAGTCCTTTTTAGCTGGCCCCATTGTCCTTCCTGCATGCGTTCTTATCGATGGACAGAACTCGGTGGCCCTGTTACAGTTATGAACTGTGGCGGCCTTTCGTCCGTTTTTTTTTTTGCTGCCCATTAAAAGTAAATGTTTGTCATTGTTGTCGCAGCCTGTGCGTCCTTCACCACCAGGCCATTAAAGGGAAACTGCTACCGTCATGTTGCTGATGTCTGGGAACAACACAACAACAGTTCCTGCCACAATTTCCATTTCATTTAATTTTCTGTACCCCAAAATGTCTAGCCTGAGACTCTTCTTCTGCTTTACAAATTTCCCAGAAATTGCCCAAGCAGGCTGGAGGGGGGGGAGGGGGAAGCCTTGTCTATTGCTTGTCTGACCCAGAAATTGGTTTTTACGTTGCGCGTGAAATTAACAACGAGCTGCTAAATGTCAAATATATGTTAATGATATCTGATTTGTAGCCAAATGCTAAGTCACAAGTGGACCGGGAAATGTAAGGATGCCTCCCACTAGCTCTCAGTTTAGAACCGAAAGCAGATTTTCTCAAACGAAAGCTTACGGCAGGCTCTCAGCTCAAAACCAAAAGCTGAGAGCCGTTTGCTGCCACCGGCTTTCAAGTTAAGGCTCTTAGCTCAGAGCCAAATGCTACTTTAGGCCAGCGTTTGTCAAGAAGAGTCAGGTCTAACAATGAGAGTGCATTGGTGTGCGAAAAAGAAAGCGACATAAACCAGCTCAAACCTACTTCATCGACCGCTGGTTAGCTACTAAAAAGCTGTTTGTTCTCTTGGCAGAAGCCTCTTACCCCCAGTTTTGTTAAGAGGGAGGGTATAACAAAAGCCAAACAAGAAAAAGCCAATCGGAAAAAAGAGCATGTGGGCACCGTCTTGTTGAAAACCACATGTCAAACAAGTCAACCTTTGCATTTTGGGCAAAAAAGTTGGTATCCATACTCAATTAAACGTTCAAATAAACCGCACTTTTTCTAGATGCATTGGTAGCTCTTGTAATGCTCCTGGCTGGTATTCACTCGCAAAATCGACAATTCTGCTTATTTACGTACCCGGATTGACCAAAAATTAGCTTCGTCACTGAGAATTATTCGGTAAAAAGTGGATCTTCGGGCAGCTTTCCAGAGCCCATTCACCAAAAATTCTACGTTGCGGTAGGTCGTTCGGCTTCAATTCTTGCACCAGCTGTATTTTTAAAGGCTTCACACCTAAATCCTTCCGCAAAATTTTCCACGTTGTTGAGTAACAGAGGCCCAATTGCTGCGAACGGCGACGAATCGATAATTGATGGTCATCATTAACACTGGCCGATACAGCTGCGATATTTTCTTCAGTTCGCACTCTTCGTAAGCGTGTTGGTGGTTTAATGTCCAACAATGTAAATTTGGTGCGAAATTTAGTCACAATAGCCCGAATAGCCGCTTCAGTGGGTCGATTAAACTGACCATAAAATGGAAGAAGCGCGCGATGAACTTTCTTAACAGAGCACGCATTTTTGATAATAAAATTCAATAATTTGCAAGCGTTGTTCGTTTGTAAGACGATTCATGGTTAAATTATAGACCAAACTGAAGATGTTTGACAGTCAAACAAAACACGAAACGTGCGTGAACTGTTTAAACCAGTGTTGCCAAAAAGATATTAGCTAAAAAAATCACCCTTTACTAGATCAAGTTTACCTGACATTGAGCTGTTGGCTTTCACTGATTGAGCCATTCCGATTTTACTTAAACCTTATCTAGTAACCGTAGATATGATTGTCACCTTCCATATCTAAACATCTCTATCAGGCCTGTTTTTCGTTTCCGAATCCGATTAATCGGAATCGGTAAGAGCTGTGATTTCTAAGATACGATTAAAGAGTCCAGTCGAATCTTTTTGCCATTCTCAAGATCGAATGAAGGTAATTGGAATTTTGCAGTTAAAAGTCGAACAGCACAGTCGGTTTTTGGAAGCGAGAACATTTAACAATTCCGATTCCGCATAATTTGATCGAAATCGAAATGGCAACAGGCCTATCTCTATATCTATAAAAGTTTTCTTAATTATATACTTTTTTTTTCTCATTTTTGCAACAAAAATTAAAAAATAAAAAATTAACAATTTGGACAGGAGTTTCCATTAGTAGTGAGAGTGCGTACTAAAACGAAGTTTGGAAAATTCCACCCAGAAAAGCGTCGGAAAAGTTTTATAGGAAAATTATTATTTTTCATCCAAATGGCTTGAAACTTGGTTTGTAAGCATAGTACGCGAAATAATTCGACACGTGTTTTCCGAATTAAACCCGCCCACGGGGAAAAATGGCCGGAAAATTCAGGCATGCAAAAACTATTTTTCATCCAATTGGCTTCAAACTTGGTTTGTAAGGAGAGAAAACAAATTAATTTAAAATGTGAAAATTTCCGAAAAATTCTGCTTGAAAAAAAAAAATAAAATTTTCATCCGATTGACTTGAAAACTCGGTTTGTAAGGAATAATACAAAATAATCTGATGTGAAAATTTCCAACGGAAATTGAAAAATTCTGCAGAAAAAATACTATTTATCATACGGTTGGGTTGAAACTCGGTTTGTAGGGACAGAATACGATATAATTTTATATGTCTTTTCCGTCGGAAAATTTCCTGAAAATTCTGCATGCAAAAAACTATTTATCATCTGATTGGCTTCAAACTCGGTTTGTAAAGAAAGAATACGATATATTTTGAAGTGTGATTTTGCCAATGTCGGAAAATTGGCCCCCCGGGAAGTGAAAATTCCCGGAT
>JAEIFU010004177.1:0-18469 GCA_018904235.1 Lordiphosa stackelbergi | reverse complement strand
CCGTCTTAGTACAGTTCTAAAAACCAACTTAACATTTTTGTTGTGCTGCGAATTTTTTTATTTCAGTTATGCTAATTACGTTAGAAAAAAACGAATGGAACAAAAAAGTTGATTTTAAATGGTCTTTGCTCGGCGGGTAAATGGGTTAAGGAATTTTCTTTGAGTGCCACGATTATTTGCAATTTGAAAGGTGGGTCACTAATAGCGTTTATCTCGAAAACTGCTGACATGATTGAGCTGAGCTTTTCTTGAATATTTGCGTATATCGGGCCATTATCTGAGAGAGGAGATATACCCCAAAAGGTGTGAGCCAATTTTTAGGTGTCAGTTTTTCATATCCTGTAATGCTCAAACCCAAAATTTGAAAAATTTTGCATTAACAGATCTTAATTTTTTTGTTTAAATAGTAAGAAATGGAATAAATAAAAAATTTTCCAAAGTTCCATATTCCACCGTACCAATTCGAATCAATACTCAATAATCACTTTAGGGGTGGACCGTTAAAAGCGCGTTAATGATTTGTATTTACTGATTGTGAAACTTATAATTTAAAATGAAACCAAAAACAACGCTCTAGGCAATGTGACCATACATGCATACATCTTACAATCTGGTCACACTGTCCCAAAACAAAAGAATTGTCACTTTCGGTATTTTTGTTTTGGCCGTTCATTGGTGGAAGTGTTTACTAAGCATAAGCTCCAAAAGTTTTCTTTATTTTTTTTCGAAGTAAGCCGAGTATTTTCTACAAGCTGGACTTGAATCTTTTGATAGTTAAGATAATTTAGAAGTTCATACTCCAGAAGTCTTCCAGTAGTTATTCAGAAGTCTCGAGCGTTAACTTCAAAAGTATTGCACACCTTCTTAAACAGTCTTGGGTTATTCTGAAGTCTCAGCTTAAGTGGACTGGTTTCTCTCTGCAAAAAATTTAAAACAACCTCAATTTGCCTGCAAGTTTAAGAAGCTTTTGATTTGAATATGTCAAACCTCTATCTTTTACCATCGCTGAGATCTCTTCGTTCATACATTTCCGACCATGGTGGAATTAATAAGGTGAAGCCGAGCGAGACAGCGCTCTTTCTGTTTACAGGGCCAAAGGGCCAGTGCGTTGTGAATGCTAGAAGCGAACGGCAATACACAAGCAGAGACAAACAAATGTGCTGCCGTCTCTTTCTATCAACTGGCCCCCTTATTAATTCTTTTTTGTTTTCAATGGTAGAATCTGTATACTTTCCATTTAGGAAGTTTGATCCGTTAAAATCGCAATTCTGAATATATCCCAATCGCAGGAATTCGCTCCTAATAGGAACCAGCTTCGGTTCCCAAATTTGACAAAGGGTTATGTGAAATTCAGTCCGCCATACTCCTACAATTTATCAACTGCTAATTACTGATTTATCCAAGGTCAGCCCCATTTGACATCCAGGAAGTCATATTTTTATTGACTTCTCACCAAAAGTATCTGTCAAATAAAAATTTTGTGCGCCTGCGTACCGCTGCACTTGAATCGCTATCAGAAATGGTCCGTCGAAATTGTAATGGCATCGATCTCTACACATGCCGCAATGCTTTTGGTATGGCACACGTGCTGTTCGGGGCCAGGGCTAGACCCGGCTAGCATCATCAGCATGCAGGAGATGAGCTCGTTAGCTGCTTTAGCTTTGTTCTTATTAACATTAACATTATCATTGTTGGACTGTCGCTTGTTGTCTTTTTATGCTGAGGCAACAAAAAAAAAAAAAAATCTTCTTCAAAGTTGCTAATTTTTTATTTGAAATTCTGAGCGCGTTTCGTACTGGCGGCTTACGCTTCATTGCCTGCATCCGTCTGGCAGCTGTCACTGGCTGGGCAGTCCCCAAAGTGCTAAAATGCGTCAGAGGGAGAGAGAGACGCGACAAGCATTGACTGCGGAATTTAGACCTGTCGTCATTTTCTATATATGGTCAAAGATATAGAAAGGTTGCTAATCGATGAGGAAGAACTCTACGATTCCATGTTGTAAATCTTCGACTGTTTGTTCGTCGATGTTTGGCATGCCCGGCATGATCGCTGGGAAAACCCCACAAAATAAGTACACAACATATTAGCAAGTGGATGAACCCTTCGTTGGAGTCTATAAACTGCCTGGCATAAATCAAACGATTAGCACCATTAATAAATTTATATATCTACGACATCGCAAATGCATAATTTAGCAGCCGCGTGTAGCTAACTAGCAACAAGTTCTTTCAGTTGGAGTTTAAGCAAAATTATGATTGTTTCTTTGTTTCTGTATTCTTAAGCATTTAGTTGAGCTTTTGGTGTTCGTGATTTACGCGTTCATTTGGAAGTTTACTCTGACTTGTAGCGTTAGTATGATAAAACAAATACAAATTCCAAATAACAATCAAATGCAATAATCAGGCGGAAATGGGAGGCATTATTGATTTTGATGTAATAGTTCAAATACCAGAGAAATAATAGAATTCCTGTTAAGTTAGACACCGGAAACTGAAACTTCTTCACCAGAGCTGAGACAAAGGAAAGCGACGACTGTATACCATGATACAATAAATACAAGGTAGTGCAAACGGAAGTGTTTTTTTCAGAAGGCTAAGAAGTCGGACCAAGGACGACTGAGAATAATGCAGCTGTGAAGTGCGTTATTTTGTAGCTATTGCACCTTAGCTTAGAAATGGAACAACAACTTTATAACCTGGCACTGGAAACCAGAAACTAGCGGCAGAAGGAACGAGCCTGCCAACTACATCAGGAGTGCCCACCACCTATGCGCACACTGCGCATTCGTTGTTGTTTTGCGCATAGCACAAATATATTTTGTAAGTTTTCCTTGCCTCTTGCAAAACCGCACAGAACAACAATTATGTATCCGTCGTTTTCAGCGTAAATGATTTCAACCACATATTTACATCCTGGCGACTAATTTCAAATAATCCCAAGGACTACACATCAAAATCAATTCTTTGGAAATTATGATGAACTTGTTCTATTTTTAGATACTCAGCACTCGATACTTAGTAAGTGACTCAGTACTCGATACTTAGTACTCGATATTTAGTACTAGAAATTCAGAGCTCTATATTGAGTACTCGACTTTCAGTGCTCGATCAGTGTTCGATTGTTAGTACTAGAAACTTAGTACTCGGTACTTAGTACTAGAAACTCAGAGCTCTGTACTCAGTATTCGATACTTAGTAATCGATACACAGTACAGGGTTGCCCATATTCGACGGACCCATCTGGCAACGCCATAACTTTTGACAGAGATGTCAGATCGCTTAATGACATACCGCGTTTGAAGCGTCAGTCCAAGCAGATTTTTACCATGGAACAATACACGCCACGCGAGCGCTCTGAAATAGTTGAAATTTACATTCAACAGAACAAGTCAATTGTGAAAACTCAACGTGCTTTTAAAAAATTAAAAATTAAGCCCATTTCACATTGAATGGGACCGTAAATAAGCAAAATTGCCGTATTTACGCCACTGAAAATCCTGAGGAGATTCAAGAAGTGCCTCTTCATGACGAAAAAGTCACAGTTTGGTGCGGCGTTAGTGCGAAAACGGTCATTGGGCCGTTTTTCTTCCAAAATGAAAATGGCCATGCTGTTACCATCAACCAGGAGCGTTATCGCGACATGATGACCAATTTTGTGATGCCAATTATTCGTCGAAAGCGTATGAGGCAGTTCTGGTTTCAACAAGACGGCGCTCCACCGCACACAAGTCGCATAACAATCGATTTTCTGAAGAAATTGTTTCCGGGCCGTTTGATGTCGAAAAGTGGTGATTTGGACTGGCCAACGCGTTCGCCCGATTTGACGCCGCCTGACTTCTTCTTGTGGGGATATTTGAAGTCAAAGGTTTACGTTAACAAGCCAAGGACCGTAGAAGAGCTCAAGGACAACATTCGTGAAGAAATAGCCGCTATTCCGGCCGAAATGTTGGCGAAATCGATGGAAAATGCTGCAAAAAGGGCACAATACGCCATCAACGCCAGAGGCGGCCATTTGAGAGATATCATATTCAAAAAATTGATGTAAACAAATCTACTTGGAACAAATTAAATGATTAAGATTGCCAACCGCCAAATTTTTATTTTTTTCTTTGATTTTAAAAAAAAAAAAATGGGTCCGTCGAATATGGGCAACCCTGTACTCCGACAATCTAGTATTTTTTTTAGTATGCCAACATATTTTTTACAACCTTAACATAGGTGCCCCCACAAGGTATGCTCGGTTTTCTTTGGCGCCAGATTCAAAAAATATTTTTAAATTCTTATATAAATATAAATTTTCATGTTTCACAATTTTTGGGCCAAAAATATGAGAAAGGTGAATCGCTAGCATGGATCACTTTTTGACTGTGATATACGACACTAACTCGCTTATGGTTTCATCAAAATAATTTTTAAATTTTAATGTCATGTACAAGAGTATCTAACTCTGACTGATGCATTTTGTAGAGTCTGCAAGGGTCTTCAAGGGTCTTCGGTGCCAAAGGCAAACGCCAGAAAGAATATATATTCTTGATCAGCACTAAGGGCCGAGTCGAAATAGTCATGTCCTTCTATCCACATGACCAGCGGTCTGTCTGTCAAAGACGGTAAGAGCTAGAGGTTTGCGACGCTTAGAAGGCATCCAATTTGCGTGGGAGCCAATATTAAAAACAAAAGAGACAGCAAAGCTAACCTCGTCTGTGTCGAAGTTTAAATACACTTGAAAAAGCTCGCTTCAACGGTTAGTGATTTTGACCAAACTTCTCAGATCAGATTAAAAATATATAAGATTAAGAACGACAGAGTTTAAGAGGGCATATATAGAAAAATCCATTTTTCCGGCCGATCATTTCTATGGCAGCTTTTGTGACGAGCGCTCTAAGTTATAAGTTCGCGTAGAATCAGACAGACGGACAGGCTTAATTGACTCAGCTCGTCATTCTGGTCAAGAATATACATATATATTTTATGTGGTCGGAGATGATGCCTTCTAAGCGTCGCAAACCTCTAGCTCTTACCGTCATTTACCGTCATTTTGAAAGTATATTTTCGCTGTAACACTGTGTAATCGAAGAACAAAAACTTCCGAACATTAACCATACGGTTCAAACCCGTGAATTGCGTTCGAAAAAAACATAGGGTTTGCAGCCCTGCTAGTAAGTGTATCGTATAGAATAGGAAGGAGTAATGGAAGAAGAGAGGAACCTGTCCTGGGATCAAATCAATATTACATATGGGCATTTCCATTCTGTCGAACCGTGACCGTCGTACACTTTGAAAATGAAAAAAGTCAAAATAAATCAAATTTTTAATTCGTTTTTTACTGTGTAATATAGCTCTTAGCAAGCACTTTAATTAGTGTTAAAGTTTGTATCAAATGAAATTCGGTTTCCAAAATAATGACAAAATGGGAAGCTATTCGAACGTGACAAAAACAGAAGTGGTTTTCGCGAGCAGCTATATAAAGACAAAGTTTAGCGAAACCTAACACAATAACTAAAACCCAAATAGTTTTAATATCTTAGGAATCAATAGTTCTTTGAAATGTATATTATTTGATTTAAAATCTTGAGTACATTTTTTGTAAAAAAATATTTATCTCTGTCGATACGTGACATGTCGAACGTGACATTTTTTCCATCATCATATTTATGTAGTTTCTGCGATAATGCGAAGCAAAACTTACAGTTTATTGCGTTGGCATAGTTTCTCATGGTTTCTTATGCATTTTTGTATAGCCCTTTTTACCATCAGAAAGATTTTAGATAGCGAAAGTACATGTAATCTAAAGTCACTTTTTTCCAAAAAATAAGCAAATTTAATGTCAAAATGAGTAAAATCACGCTACCACGGCCGTGAAACCGAATAGATCCAATTGGTAAGGCAGTAAATGTAAGATTAGCTAACATTAGTTTAATTTGATTGTTTCCCTATAAAAATTGGATCAAGTATAGTGTTTTTAACCACTTTAACTTTTTTGGCTCTGGTGGACCTTTTTTGGAAATGCCCATGGGTTTTTCCCCTCCCCCCTTCCTCAAGTCTCACTCTACCTCGCTCTCTAGAGTTGGCTGTGGCTTGATTATATGTCAGTCAGTAGGGCCTACAGATTTATAAGTATAAATAAATCAGGCCACTTCCCATTTTCGATTTCGCTCAAATGCGGAATAGGAATTGTTAAATGTTTCCGCTACCACAATCCGACTGCGCTGTTAGGGTTTGAACTTCAAAACCCCCTTTAACTTCAATCGACCCTCTTTACACACAACTCTTGTTAATAACGATCCATCAAATAAGAACATTCGTTCAAAAGAAATTAATCAGCATCAGCAGCCGAATAGATATAGCCCATGCAAGCAAATGTTAAATGTGCACGCAGATCAAGTTTGTTTCAAATTTTTGCCATGCCCTCGCAATAAAAAATATTGAATACCGCCTTCTATTTTCAAGATATTGAACTCAAATTGAAAACTCATATTTAAATGCCCAATTTCCATAAAAATGGGATACTGAACGGATGGCTTTTTCTTAAGGAACACAACTTTTGTCATATCTTTGGGGTCAGCATCATGTTAATATGTTAACATTTATGTTAATTCTCTGTTAATTGATACTCTCGTTAGGTCTGGTTTCTTCAAGTTTTAGTGTTCATAAACATTTTCAAGATACAGGACTTGACCAAGTAAACAATTCGCAAAACCCTCTGTCAAAACGGTGGGAATTCAAATTTTGTATTCTTCTTTCTTCTATTTTTCTTCATTTTGCTCATTTGGTTATTTTATTTTTATCGCTTCGTCAATCCCTCGTGGGTATCTTAAGTGTTTGTTCAGTTGACAGCTTCGGCTTGTTGATTCGCAATTGATCTTCGCCAGTTGACCAACCCATGTACCGTTAAATGTGTCGTAAAACAAAGTAGAAAACTTGTTTTATTTCATTTTTGCCATTTCAAGAGGCCAAGCCGAAAAAAAAGCAACAGCAGCCAAAATTAATCGAGTCATGATGAGAATGAAGAGTGCCCAATATGCTCGCATCACCCACTCGTTTCAATTACAATTGGAATTGTTATTAGATAATCTGGCATTTAGATAGCCAGAATTGTTGGGCTTGAAACGGTGGCAAATTACACAAACAACAACAACTTGGCTGCCGAGCTGACAATTTGCTAGGCAAATATTGAAAAATGATTTTTGTTCGCTTGGCTGGGTAAATATATAACTAAGATTCTGCTGACTGGCGCTAATTGGCAGCCCCGAAACTTTTGGCGGGAGCTATCGAAGGAATTGTGAAACAACAATGTTGCTACCATGAAGTAGAACAACTCTGTGGAAGTTTGGCAATATCTGTGTGTTGTGTATATATTTCAGACGGCGCGGAATTGGGCAACAAGTCCGCCGCCAGTCGTGACTTAAGCCTGACAGCTGTAGGCATTCGCTAGTCACCCAAGTGGGTCAAACGCATAGTCCGGTTAATAAAGCGACTGTTGCCAGCTGGTCACAAATACCGAAAATTGTATCCATGGAGAGGAGATATTAAAATTGTAATCACATTCCAATATATTGATAGATTGGCGGTTTAAAAAAAATGGATAAAGGAAGCATAAAGCATAGAGACAGACGTCACTTGAGTGGAAAGTCTTACTATAACCAAATTGGTTCAATTCGCAAATAATATACTGAAAAGTTAAGCAATTGTTCGTTTTGAGTTTAGTTTTACGATTTTTAAGAGTCTGAACCAAGCCTTTAAAAGAGTTATTGATCTTCCTTAATGACCGCACTCAAATAAGAGCTTTGGGGTACGCCTTTGTCTTTGCAAAGTCAGCCGCTTTTGCCATTTGCTGTAGCTACTGGTGGGTGGCGTACTGAGTACCAAGTATTGAGTTTAGAGCTCTGAGTTTCTAGTACTAAGCATCGAGTACTGAGTATGGAGTGCTGAATGTTGAGTACTCAGTATCGAATACTGAGTTTCTATTACTCTAAGTATCGAGTACTGAGTATCGATTACTGATTATCAATTTCTAGGTATCGAATACTGAGTATGGAGTGCTGAATGTCGAGTACTAAGTGTTGAACTCTGAATTTCTGTTACACTAAGTATCGAGTACTGAGTATCGATTACTGATTATCAATTTCTAAGTATCGAATACTAAGTATCGAGTGCTGATTGTCGAGTACTCAGTATCGAGCTCTCAGTTTCTATTACACTAAGTATCGAATACTGAGTATCGATTACTGATTATCAATTTCTAAGTATCGAATACTGAGTATCGATTACTGATTATCAACTACTCGGTATAGTTTCTATTACATAAGTATGATATGAGTATCGATTACTGATATCTTTTCTAAGTATCGAATACTAAGTATGGAGTGCTGATTGTCGAGTACTCAGTATCGAGCTCTCAGTTTCTATTACACTAAGTATCGAATACTGAGTATCGATTACTGATTATCAATTTCTAAGTATCGAATACTGAGTATGGAGTGCTGATTGTCGAGTACTCAGTATCGAGCTCTCAGTTTCTATTATACTAAGTATCGAATGCTGAGAATCGATTACTGATTATCAATTTCTAAGTATCGAATACTGAGTATCGATTACTATTTATCAATTTCTAAGTATCGAATACTGAGTATGGAGTGCTGAATGTCGAGTACTCAGTATCGAGCTCTGAATTTCTAGTACTAAGTATCGAGTACTGAGTTTCTAGTACTAAGTATCGAGTAGTGAGTTTCTAGTATTAAGTTTCGAGTACTGTGCATCGTTTACTAAGTATCGAATACTGAGTATCGAATGCTGATTGTCGAGTACTTAGTATCGAGTACTGAGTTTCTAGTACTAAGTATCGAACACTGATCGAGTACTGAATGTCGAGTACTCAATATAGAGCTCTGAACTTCTAGTACTAAATATCGAGTACTAAGTATCGAGTATTGAGTCACTTACTAAGTATCGAGTGCTGAGTATCGAGCTTTACATTCTTTTTATGAAAAGAATTTCGATTCTATTAATAAAACATAAATATTATTATTTACAAGTTCATCATAATTTCCAAAGAATTGATTTTGATGTGTAGTCCTTGGGATTATTTGAAATTAGCCGCCAGGATGTAAATATGTGGCGATGGATCGTTATTAACAAGAGTTGTGTGTAAAGAGGGTCGATTGAAGTTAAAGGGGGTTTTGAAGTTCAAACCCTAACAGCCCAGTCGGATTGTGGTAGCGGAAACATTTAACAATTCCTATTCCGCATTTGAGCGAAATCGAAAATGGGAACTGGCCTGATTTATTTATACTTATAAATCTGTAGGCCCGACTGACTGACATATAATCAAGCCACAGCCAAAACTGCTGTTATGCAGGCGCGCACTAAGAAAGAAAATTTGAAAAATTTGTCTGCGAAGTAGGTGAAAACGCCAAGAAAATTTTATATGGGGCAAATTAATAAACTATTGTGTTTAGGCAAAATTGTGCTAAACTGATTTGCTAAGAGCACGAGAGAGCGTAAGGAATAAGGGGGGACGAGAAAGAGTGGAGGGCGCAAGAAGAGGGAGGAGGGCGAGGTAAAAGAGTCGAGAGCTTTGGAGAAGGGGGTGTGGAAAAAGGGGGAAAGCCAATTTGAATTGACTTATACACCAAAACCTACCCGCCTCCTTGGTTACGCCACTGATTTTAAGCATGTTCGAGCTTCATTTGAGCACGATATGTGATATTGTTCTGATTCCAGGATGATTTGATCCCAGGATGTTCGGAAGTTTCAGGTTCGAAGTTTTTGTTCATCGATTATGGATTGAAGCATTTAAATCACACCATTGGCAGCACGCGTGTGCGATGATACAGTGCATGAGAGGCTTTTCCATTCTACGCAAATGATATGTTTGTGATTAACATTTCCAATCTCTCAATCGCAATCCAATCCAACCTATCGCAGGAGTATATTATTGACTTGAATATAAGCAGCCCTTCATCTTGGAACTGGCAATGTATAATAAAACCCGAACAAATTTTGAAATATCAGCAAAGACAAAGCTAACTCGGTACAGCTATAGACAATTGAACCTGACAATTGAGCCTGAACAGCTTTGGCTTTGCTGATATATCAATCTCAAGGAGCTTAACTACTTCCAAGACCAGTATGATGCAACCACGATCTCAGCTATTTTCAAGGCCAGAACGGAGATGATAAGCCTGAACTATTCCCCACTTAGGCATAAGACAACTGAGTTATGTAGTCTTTGTAACTTTGGAGAACTGGAAGATGTCATCCACTTTTGCGCAAAATGTTATTTTTTTCCGAGAGCACCGACTGCTTGCATGGAACAAACCAGCTCTAACAAACGAGGAGATCCAACAGACTAGCTATCTATGTCAAAGAGGCAACGCGTTACAGAACTAGCATAATAAGCGGGGACTTTTAAATAAAAGGCCGCTAGCGGGTTTTCTTCTGGGTGGAAGATCCACTATCTCGCGACGAGCGGGGCAGGTGGGTGGAATAGCCCTACGAAAACTCGAGCTAGCGAACTTATACACCTATATGTATCTTTATGTAATATAATATATAATTTATATATAATATATACCATTCTATTAATCATCTTAAGTTATGTAATAGGCAGACGGCTTTGGGCCAAGCCTTTTTCAGGTTCTTTAGTACTGTTACTTGAGTGAATTTTAAAATGGAAAAGATAAACCAAATAGAAGAACTACTACCACTACATTTACAATTCAAAGAGATGTGTCTATTTAGAGACCTGCACGAATAAATAAAAATGTAACATGTTTGGCAACGCCGAGAATGAGTAAAAATTATACGATTACCTAACTGTCAAATGGGCATAGTAGGTATCGTCGCATCGTAGGCATCGTAATCGTTATAAAAATCATTTAATTTCTAAAATTTTTAAATTTTGAAAAAAATGAATAATTTAAATAAAACTAAAGCGGGCGAATATCCCTCAATCGGGACACGAAACCATTCGTCGCCAACAACACAATCTACGCTAAGGACCACTCATACATATTTGTTGTTGCGTTTCATTTTGCAAGAGGTATATGAGAGAAAGAGAAGAGAGAGAGAGAAAATACGAAGTTGCTGTTGGAATATACCAGGGCTCCCCAAGAATAGAGGAAAATGTGGCTGTCTCTATCTGGCACTCAGTGATGCATGTCTTCGGCAAGCATTCGGTGTGAACTGCCAAGTGTGTTTGCCGCCCAAGGGCTATGTTTGGGGACCACTGAAATATACTTTGGTTTGTACTATACGTGAGTGCCCACATGCGGTGCAATCGCTATGCGCAAATCAGCAACGATGGCAACATCTTCGCCATAGTTGAAAATAATCATTTTATTCCTAAATTTATTTTTTTCCAACCAAACAGTAAGCTGGTGATTATACTCGTACGATGCCATGATTATTACTCGGCATCGTGTCAAAAAGTAACACAGATGAAGATTGTAAAATGTAAAATTGTCTATACAGCAGCTATACGGGGCCAAGTCAAGCTTCTCTCAATCTCTTGGCGTGTGTGCTTTAAATTTTTCGCACAAGAGAAAGGGATCTACAGCGTTGCAAAAATCATAACTTTTGAACGGAAAGAGATATTTCGAAAATTCCAATGGAAAGGTAATAGAGAATTTCGAGGTCTTTTTAAAGTTTAAAATCATCGTCAACAGGGTGACTTAGGATCGACTGTAAGTGCCAAGTTTAATCCACTGAAAATGTTTAAAATAAAAAGGCAAAAAATTTAAAATTTTTTAAATCGATTTATTAAAAATGTGGTTGTAAAACTACTTAAAATTAACGAAATTTAAAAAATCTAACTTTTAATAAGTAAAAAAATTTATTTTCATTAAAATTATTTATTACTAAAAATATTTATTTTCATACAAAATAAATATTTTTACTACTCTCAAGTTAGCTTTTTTATTAAATTTTGTAAATATCTCTTTCCGTTCAAAAGTTACGATTTTTGCAAAGCGGAGCGGGCCCAACGCTCGTGCACAAGCAAAGTTGCGTAGATTTAATCTCAATACACAATTAATTCATGCATTTTAATATGTTCAAGTCGCTCATACTTGCAAGGCGCAGCTTGGCGCAAGACCAAATAAATATATTTTTATTTAGAAATATGTATTTTAAAAAAATGTTTACTCTAGAAAAGTGAATGAGCGTGAATGTACTTTTCACAGTCCATCAAAGTGGGAAAATAAAGTACAAAAGTAGTAAGGGTTGCCCATATTCGACGGACCCATCTGGCAACGCCATAAACTTTTGACAGAGATGTCAGATCGCTCAATGACATACCGCGTTTGAAGCGTCAGTCCAAGCAGATTTTTACCATGGAACAATACACGCCACGCGAGCGCTCTGAAATAGTTGAAATTTACATTCAACAGAACAAGTCAATTGTGAAAACTCAACGTGCTTTTAAAAAATTAAAAAATGTGACCGAAATGTGTGAAATGGGACCGTAAATAAGCAAAATTGCCGTATTTACGCCACTGAAAATCCTCAGGAGATTCAAGAAGTGCCTCTTCATGACGAAAAAGTCACAGTTTGGTGCGGCGTTAGTGCGAAAACGGTCATTGGGCCGTTTTTCTTCCAAAATGAAAATGGCCATGCTGTTACCATCAACCAGGAGCGTTATCGCGACATGATGACCAATTTTGTGATGCCAATTATTCGTCGAAAGCGTATGAGGCAGTTCTGGTTTCAACAAGACGGCGCTCCACCGCACACAAGTCGCATAACAATCGATTTTCTGAAGAAATTGTTTCCGGGCCGTTTGATGTCGAAAAGTGGTGATTTGGACTGGCCACCGCGTTCGCCCGATTTGACGCCGCCTGACTTCTTCTTGTGGGGATATTTGAAGTCAAAGGTTTACGTTAACAAGCCAAGGACCGTAGAAGAGCTCAAGGACAACATTCGTGAAGAAATAGCCGCTATTCCGGCCGAAATGTTGGCGAAATCGATGGAAAATGCTGCAAAAAGGGCACAATACGCCATCAACGCCAGAGGCGGCCATTTGAGAGATATCATATTCAAAATTGATGTAAACAAATCTACTTGGAACAAATTAAATGATTAAGATTGCCAACCGCCAAATTTTTATTTTTTTCTTTGATTTAAAAAAAAAAAAATGGGTCCGTCGAATATGGGCAACCCTGTACTTCAGTAAAACGACGGTAACTCAAATAATTAAAAAAAAAATTAAACTTTCTTATTCATTTTTCTTCAGAATTGAAGCATTTTTTAAAAGGAAAAAACAAATGGCAATCGGAGTTTCCGATTGGTTTTTATACGTTCCCAAACGTAACATTTGAAACCAAAAATATTCAAAAATTTATCAGTTTGAAAAATTGCTCAACTTTGAACCACTGTAAAAACCAAAATAATTGACCCAATTCAATAAACCAAACATTTTCGGGCTATCTGGGGTTCCCTTTATTAAATTAAATTAAAGCGGTCAAAAATATCGACCATCAATTTTTGATTTTTGCAACGCTAAATTCGCCACAGCGGCCACTGTGCGCCGAATCCGAACGGCAAAGTTTGAGAATTTGCTTTTTCATGGCTAGACTACTTCACAGCTGGCGCCAATAGCTGGTGAAGGTGACCGTATGTGTAAAAGCTATTTTTCTAAAGAAAGAAAACAACTTTTATTATTAGATGTTCAGAGGCGGGATCGAGACCACGACCTCCCGTCCAGCAGTCCAGCACACTAACCGCTGAGCCACAGACGGCCACAGTGGTGAATTGGTAAATGTTCCACATTTGCATTCCCTTTTTACATTAAAACCCCCACCCATTAAAAATGGGTAAAAGGGGATCATGAAGTTGTGCAAATTTATGTAACAAGAAGAAGGAAACATTTCCGACCCTATAAAGTATATATATTCTTGATCAGCATCAACAGCCGAGTTGATTTAGCCATGTCCGTCTGTCCGTCCGACCGTCTGTCTGTATGAACGCATCGATCTCGGAGACTATAAGAGATAAAGACCCAAATTTTTTGCATGAACATAGGTGTATACCGTACCCTGATCGAGTTTATTTCAGATTTGCAAAATTTCCCCCCCTCCCCCCTTAAACCGCAAAAAACTGTCAGAGCCACAATTTCAAAGTTACAACATCGTGGCTGAGCGTATTTTATTTTTGGCCGTATATCTATCTATTCTGAAAAGCGCAACATGATCCGATCAAAAACACCAAAGTTATTCACTAAACAAATTTTGACCCTAAATTTTGACTTAAATGATTGTTTAAACCGAACCTTATCTTTGTAGATAAAGGGTTCTTCGGATCAGGAGCTTAAATATTTAAAAGGTTCGGACCCGAAAATCTCTTTCCGAAACACCAAAGCTGTGAAACCAGCCCAAAGAGATTTCCCTAATACCAAGAATTGGTTCCGTTACAATTCCGTTAGATGTTTAAAGTCGTTGCCCCTGTTCCTTGTCCCCATAATGATTTAATCTCTCTCTCTCTTTAAAAATAGTGTTAACGTCAAACGTTATCTATTTCACACACTACTCGTACGTGCGACTTTACACATCTTCACACTTCTTCCTCGAATCTGGGCTACGCCCCACGGCAGGGGATTTCTTAACTTAAAATTTAACACTCTCTCTTGGCCCCCTTAACTTGGACAAGTATTTCGCCAATATTTGCTAAAACTAGCGACAAGGTCAAACCTTTTAGCAAGAATAATGTGCACAACAAAGCAGGAGATCTGTCAAAAAGGGGCGAGCCATGTTAACGAGCCGGAAGTGCGCGTCATTCGAAAGATGACTCAAATGCCAAAGTCCAGCTGTTCTTTGACCAAAAATAATAAAAAAGGGTTTCGGCTTGGTTGTTGGTCACGTAAAGCGGAGGTCTTTGTGACCATTAAAAAAAAAAATCAAAAACACACAAATTACAAAACGACGTTAAGCGACAATGATGAAGACCTGACCAAATGTGATCGCAGCAATTGATTTTATTTGACGCACGCGTTTCTTATGCAACATTTCGCTGTGGGTCACACAAATTCGAATGTCGAATTTAGTTGTGCAAAAGTACAAAAACAAGAAACAAGTTGCAAAAGGGGGGTGGGGAGGGGGGAGGGGAGTGGGAGATTGGAGTAATAACATTAACAATTGACAATTGAAGAAATATCATATAAATCACAAAAAAAAAATGCCAAAGGCCGTAGGCAAAAGCGCATGTGGGTGGCGTGAGAAAGTTGAAATTGATACCCATTAAACGGTTACACTTGTATGAACTCGCTTACATACAAAGTACAAAAAATTATAGCCATTGGTTCGTGGAAAATTTTGAAATAAATTATTACTCTACATTTTTTTTTTATTCCGAAACAATTTTTGTATTTAAAGTGTTTAACGAATTTATTTAAAATAGTGAAGGTATAAGAGGAGAAGTGAGAAAAGCTGTTGGTTTTGTACTTCTTATTTGAGAACTCAGACAAGCGAAATTAAGCCGCTTACTCTTGTGTGAAGTGTACAAACGTGTTCACTTACACATTCTTATTTGTTGTCTTACTGGCGCTGCGAACTTCCTTTCGAACATCCGATCTTTACCACTCCTTTGGCATATCGAAAACATCTGTTTACCAAACTGTGGATTTATCAAGAATATATAAAGTGTATATCTGGCTGTTACATACACTTGCACAAACTTAATATACTCTGTATACATTTGGTACAGAGTAAGAAAAGATCATGATAAATGCTCTTAAAAGTATGCAAATATTATTACAGAAATACTTTCATTTATAGCAACAAAACCACGTTTTGAATGCAATTCTGCACTCAAACTATTGGTCACTGTGGAAATTTCTCCAAATGGGGGACACACACACATACAAAGGCAACCAGCGCTGTTCTTTTGATATCGGTTTTTTGCTGTCTAGTCGTTTAGGAATTCCCAAACGATTATGACAGCTCTAGCATGGAGAGGTTGCTGTTGGCTTTCGTACAAATGGGCAAAGATCGCTGATGATTTGGTAGAGATTCCAATGAAAGAGCTGTACGATCAACTAGCCTTCTTTGTGCTGTGTTGTGTTCCTGTTTATAAAGTTTTTTGCAACCATAACGATACCTGGAGCCGGCAGAATATTGAATGTCGTTAAAGCACACACATTATTTTCTGTAATACTTTTCCATTTGAATGCGAAAATTCGGTAATTCGTAGTTCGGTAAAAGGTATTCAAAATGGACTAGTGTTAAGCCAAATAAATTATTTATGTCACCGTCTTGTGGAAACCACATGTCAACGTAGTCCAATTCTTCTATTTTGGGTAACAAAAAGAGTCTGTTATCATTGCACGGTACTTTGCTCCAGTTACAGTAACGTTGCCATTTTCATTGTTTTTGGAAAAGTACGGTCCACACAACTACACCGCACTAAGCAGTGCATTTTTCAGGATGCATTTGTAGCTGTTGAACTGCCTCTGGCTGGTCTTCAGACCAAATTCGACAACTCTGTTTGAAGACAATGGGACATGGGATAGGAACTCATAATTCTGCCGGCGTTGCAAGGCGCGAAATATCTAGAGATTTTCTGGACATCCCAGATTAAGTAATTGTTGAGCTAGAACTCTTTAGGGAGAATAGTTTTATAATTTGTTTGGTTTTTATAAGCATTCTATACTATTTGGATATGTAATTGTTTCTCCAGGTCTACTGAGCGGGTTTTTATAGGATCTCTGATATGTTGGATTCGTTTCCGCCCCGAAAAGCAGAATAGTATTTAAAATCTCGCAAAAAGCCAATCGGTCCAAAAAAATTACAAAAATTTTAAAAAAGTTCCGATTACACAAGGCAACAAATTTAGTAGTAAATTGAAGGGTTTGTGGTGATTTACCTTAAGAGCATTTTCATGTGCTGAACACGAAGCTGTTTTCAGAAATAATCCATCACGTCGAGATTTATTTTAGTATTTTGATTTTTTTAGACGCTTTTTGTGGTAAACCTAAGCTTTTGTTTTGACTCTCTTCGATATAATGTGTGCTTTTTTAGCTATTATCATTTTGGCAACACTGGTTTAAACAGCTCACGCACGTTTCGTGTTTTGTTTCACTGTCAAACATCTTCAGTTTGGTCTATAATTTAACCATGAATTGTCTTACAAACGAACAACGCTTGCAAATTATTGAATTTTATTATCAAAATGCGTGCTCTGTTAAGAAAGTTCATCGCGTGCTTCTTCCATTTTATGGTCAGTTTAATCGACCCACTGAAGCGGCTATTCGGGCTATTGTGACTAAATTTCGCACCAAATTTACATTGTTGGACATTAAACCACCAACACGCTTACGTAGAGTGCGAACTGAAGAAAATATCGCAGCTGTATCGGCCAGTGTTAATGATGACCATCAATTATCGATTCGTCGCCGTTCGCAGCAATTGGGCCTCTGTTACTCAACAACGTGGAAAATTTTGCGGAAGGATTTAGGTGTGAAGCCTTTCAAAATACAGCTGGTGCAAGAATTGAAGCCGAACGAGAGTTTTTGGTGAATGGGCTTTTTACCCAAAAATTGTGTTCAGCGACGAAACTCATTTTTGGCTCAATGGGTACGTAAATAAGCAGAATTGTCGATTTTGGAGTGAATATCAGCCAGAAGCATTGCAAGAGCTACCAATGCATCCAGAAAAAGTCACAGTTTGGTGCGGTATATGAACTGGTGGCATCATTGGACCGTACTTCTTCAAAGATGATGCGAATCTAACGTAACTAAGTGAATGGTGAGCGCTACCGTGAGATGATATCCAACTTTTTTGCCCAAAATGCAAGAGCTTGACTTGCTGACATGTGGTTTCAACAAGACGGTGCCACATGCACACAACGCGCAACAATGGATTATTGAGAGGCGAGTTCGGTGAACATTTTATTTTCACGTTCGGGACCGATCAATTGGCCGCCTAGATCGTGCGATTTAACGCCTTTAGACTATTTTTTTGTGGGGCTATGCTAAAGCTCATGTCTATACAGACAAGCCCGCTTCAATTGACGCATTGGAAGACAACATTGAAGCATTTATTCGTGAGATACCGGCCGAAATGTTGGAAAGAGTATGCCAAAATTGGACTAAGCGGATGGACCATTTGAGGCGCAGTCACGGTCAACATTTGGCAGAAATTATTTTCCAACATTTAATTTTAAGTTTTCGTACTATCGATTTAAATAAAGATTTTATGCATTTCTCTAAATTTTATGTTTTTTTTGAAGACTTTCCTATAGCTTTTAAAAAATCACCCTTCATATGTGGATTCAAGAAAAAAGGTCTTAACTTAATATCATTTCGTTCCTGATGTAAAAACGAGTTCATACTTTAAGTACCAATCTCTTAGCTAACTTAAATAAGTCTAGAACATGCTTATTTTGAGTTTAAAGTTCTTTAAAAGAATCGCTCGAAATGTTTAATATTCAAAACGTTCTTGAAATCAAGAATTTAAGGATTTTTAAAAACGCTCTTGAAT
>JAEIFU010004176.1:0-18494 GCA_018904235.1 Lordiphosa stackelbergi | reverse complement strand
TATTTATAGCAGGGCTGCACCAAACCAAGCCGGTTCGAGCCCGTAATTCCCACTTGTTGATCTGATTGATGTTGATTTCGGTACGGAGGATTTTAGTAGGTGTAAAATTTGATTACAGCGTCACGTCAAGAGGTGGAAAACGGGGACCAGTGACTTAACAGTGACTAAACGGTGACGAAACACTGACTTTATAGTGACTTAACAGTGACTAAATATTAACTAAACAGTGACTGAAGTGTTACTTAACAGTAAAAATGAATAAACGTTGCTTATTAGGGAATTATTTGGTACTTCAACCCTCTTTTAGTTTTCTTCTTTTGAAAGATTGCCACTGCTGATTTATATACACTTGAAAGAGCTTGTAATTTTGAAATTAAGCCCTCAAATTTAGCATTATGTTTCACATCAAAGACTCGTAAGTGTTAACGACACTCACACTTTTTTATACCCGTTACTCGTAGAGTTAAAAAGGGTATACTAAAGTCGTGCAAACGTATGTAACAGGCAGAAGGAATTTCTAGATCACCATCAACAGCCGAGTCGATATAGCCTTGTCCTTCTGTCCGACCGTCTGTCTGTCCGTCCGTCCGTAAATTTATATTAGCAATACCTATAATCCCTGAAAGTTTCATCAAGATCGGATAATAAATAGCCGAGTTAAAAAATTTTGCATTTTTTACGGATGTCAGGAACGTAGGAACTCTGTTAGACATTAATTTTCATGAGTAACGGGTATATCGAAGTCGGTTAGAACCGACTTTAACTTTTGCTCTCGTTTTAAGTGACAAAATATTTGAACTTGAACCTGTTCCGAACGCGCAACCTGTTCCTAAACCCACGACGCAATAGATAATACAACAAAAACCCGCTGCATCACGCTGATCAAAATAGCGATTAATTATATTATTTTAGCCTTTGGGTTTTCTAAATCATCATTGACTCAAGTCTAATACCCTGTCTATACACACAAAAAATATCACGATAAATGCCCTTTAAAATATGCTAACTTTATTCCCTTAACAATTTTGAACGAGATTATTGAAAGTCGTTACTTGCAGCTTTATACATAATCAACTCTGTACATTCACTCGGATTGTCGGAGCAGCTACAGGTACACAAAATAGCAAGTACTGGGCAAAAAAAAATATATATTTTCCTGATTTAATATTTATTAATGTAGCACACTTTGCAGGGCACTTATCATGACATTTTATTTGTGTATAAACAGGGTATAAGTCTAAGTGGGCTTTTCAAAAGTAAAGAAATTTTAAATATTATTTTGAATATTTTGCGTATCGGAGCTTCGTAAAAATTATAGGGTTTGCAGCCCTGATTTATAGACATATCATATAGTTTGGTATATAAAGGCGAGCAGGTTTTGATAATTTGAACCGATTTGTTTATGTTTATCGAAAAAGAAATCAAAAATGTTTCAACGAATTAAGATGCTATGAACCAAAACCTTAAGTACGCTAATTAAGAGCCGAACATTGTTCTTAACGACGAATCCGAAACTTCGGACCGAACCTTTTGCAGAATTTTAGAGTGCTTGAAGAGCTAGTACTTATTTTAGGTAATCTAGTTCTTGTTTCTAGAGTTGGGCTGTCTTCACACTGCTTGATACATGAGACATGATCTAGTAGGCCTGCATTTTATCATGATTCTACTATGAATTTAACAAACAATTCACGTTTAAAACATAACAAGAAACAGGACTTCTAGACTATTGTGGCTCATGTACCAAAAAGTGTGAGTTCAACCTTCGTTAGGATTGCTTAACACTTTTAAACTTGGTTAAATACAAAGCAAATTCGATTGATAACTGCTGCGTTTGAGGATGGCTATGTTAAAATAAAAAGCAAGCCCAATCACATGGCAAGCATTTATCATCGTTCGAAAAATGAGCGATTACATTGACCATCTTGTCGCTTATTTCAAGTCTTTTCTAAAGCGTTGTTGGTTATGAAAGAAAATGTCATGTGTCCATCTATATAAGAATTGAAGACTGTTGTTCTGAGCACTACAAATCAAAGAACTTAATGAACGACTTAACTCAATGTTTTAAGCCAAGGCGTCAGCCATTAAAATTTATTTGAAGCATTCAACCCAACGGTTTGGTTAAGGCATGGGTGCATAGCAACTTATCTTTTAGTATTGGGCATGCTGGTAAAAACGGGACTTTATGTCGGATTTTAAAAGTCAAATTTGATATTAATATTTGTCTATATTTCTTGTGTAAGTTACAATTTCCATAAACTGCATTCAGATCAAGTAACCCTTTTTCTCCTCTTCTTTAACGGTATACCAATATAGTCAATTATAAACCATTTGTCTAACTTCAGGGATATATTGCAGGCATATAAACCCCTGGTAAATAACATTTGATTCGGTTAAGGGATTCACATAGTTTTTAAGCCGCCGGTTTGGATCATAACATGGTGGTGGAGTCGTAAATGATCACTTCACTCACATTAAAAAATGTTGAATTCGAAGAAAATCTATCATCAAATCGAAAAGAACTCCACAATATATTGAGAATATTGTCCCGTAATCAAACCGTTTTGCTCTTCTAAATTACGACTTTATCGTCAATTAAAATAAGTTTAAATATTCCCTGAAAAGATAAACTTTTCACTTTTGAAACCAAAAAAAACTTTAAAATTTGATAGATTTGATGAACTCCTCCTCTTCCTCACTGATTGACTAGTTGTAAGCCGGTTTTCGTTTGTTAGTTTTTATTTGTCTGAGTGTAACGTTTTTCCCCCAAGATAGGCAATAGCCTACGTCAGCGGAAAACCTGTTGGTCAGCTGCGCTGCACTTGGGACGTCATCTTGTCTCTGGTGTGACACAAACAATAAGGCAAAAGTTTCTCAGAAAACAACAAAAAGTAGAACAAAGTTTGAATCAAAGTCACACCTAGGTGACTTGGCGGATCTTTTGTGTACATTCTCGTGCAATTCTCACATTTCGTGCTGTCTCATAATTAAGAAAAATCTTGCAAAAAACACAAAACTCAAATATAATGAAGCTTTATTTAACGCTCTCACATATGTTTGTACATACGTCTGTATGTATGCAAGTTTGATTTATTTTGGAGTTGGCTTTGGGGCTGGGGCATTAGGCAATCGTACAAAAGCGAAAGCTAAATTGGCCAAAAGTGGCGTGCGATGACGAAGACGGCAACGTTGGCTTTGGCGACGGGTTATAAAATTCGAAAATAGCACAAACGCCAGCTTAAGCTTCAAACGAAATGAAGAGTGGCCGGGGCCACAGCTGGGATGGGGCACCCTGTATATGGAGACTGTGCGCAATTATAGCGAACAAAAAAAAAAAATTGAAAACGACGAACAAAAGATAATGTTGTCGACCAGTAAAACCGCAATCATGTATGTACAAATGTACATGCATATATATATTCGAGATGTCGCGGAAGTCACTCACTCAGTGGCGCAGTTGTGGAAGATTTACGTCTACCGCCTCCGCATTGAGCTTACTTAGCATGCCAAGTGCGTTCCATCAGAATTAGAGATAGTGCGAGAAAAAGCTAGCTTAACGGTATATGCACTACAGCTGAAGAATATATTGAAGGCAGAGCGTTGACACTGAACAGACAAGTTTTCATGGACTCCTCAATAAATACATTTGAGAAAAGGAGTAGAGATGAAGATTAGAATGTAATCTTAAACGAAGTAATATTGGCCTAAGCCAGAGTATAAATACAGAGGCAATAGATCGCTCCAACTGAACCTAACTATAGAATATATTTGGGAGATAGATGACAGATATTGGTAAATTCATTATCAACAATCAGAATGTTTATTTCTCAAACTGAGCAAAAAAATAACAAAAAAGGCTTGAAACCGATTCAGAACCGATTCTTGGGAACCCAAAAATTTGTGAAATTGGCAGTTAATAATTTCCAATTTTGAGTGCGTCTGTTTAAAAAGTTAGAAGCAAAATAAAAAATGTAAAAATGCAAACTGTTAGTTCAGGAATGTTTAATTAAAATTTTATAACTGGTTTGCCATTGCTGTGTGCTTTTGTCCAATTGTGACGTGTGTTGTTTCTGTGTAATTTTAGGTTGACCCTAACAAGTGTAGCTGTGTTTCGTGGAATATTATTTGTGAATGGCACAGCGAGGCACAACATTTTTTTATTGCAAAGTTATTAACAAAAGTGTGCAGATTAATGAGTAACTAACACTTCTTGTTACAATCAGCTTTATTGCAGCTGAGATAAAAAATGTTCGCTTGGTAGCGTCAAACACAAAAAAGTTTTGCAAGTCGTATTGAGCTCTAAATAATTAATTAAGTACGAACCGAAAAAAACAACAAAGTTGGAGCAAATCGGAAAGATCAGTTATATGGCAGCTATATGAAATAGTATGCCGAATCGAACCATATTTGATAATTCGCTAAAAGCTTTAAATAGGTGCTCAAACCGAATTTCAGTTCAATATCTTTAAAACCAACTAAGTTGGTGCATAATGGCCAGTCCGGGTATATGGCAGCTTATCATTTAAGTGCAAACCTAACAAGATTTTGTAAGTCGTATTAGGAGCTAAAAATACAAGTACAAACCGAATTTCTGTTCAATAGCGTAAAAACCAACAAAGTTAGAGCAAATCGGCCAGATCGGTAATATGGCAGCTATAGCAAATATTGGTCTAAAATGAGTAAATTTTTATATGTCAAAAAACAACACTGTGCACTGGAACCTTTGATCAAGAATATCTCTAATTTTGTTAAAGATTTTGTCCTGACTCAGTCGGTCTGGTGACTGCCACACGGACTAAAACCATGAGAGATATGAAACAGAATTATTTCACGGTAGTTTTATCTTATGCTAAAAGTGAGACTTTGCCGTTCGGATTCGGCGTTAAACTGTGTGAAATATTTAAAGCACACACGCCAAGAGATTGTGAGAAGCTTGGCTTGGCCCTTTAAGGGGCTGTATAGCCAATTTTACATTTACAAAAGTGAGAATAGTAAGATCATATTTTGGAAAATTCTGTCGGAAAATGTGGAAAAATTCGCGGAAAACAGTTGTATAAAACATTTTTAACATAGATCTATAAGAAACTGGTAAATCCACCACAGACCAGTTATTCACATTACGACAAATCCTGGAGAAGACCTACGAGAGAGGCATCAAAACATACCATCTTTTTGTTGATTATAAATCAGCTTTCGACACATCGATAAGGTCAAGGTTCTTCGAAGCCCTGTCTACTTTTGGTATACCAGCAAAGTACGTTCGACTTTGCATGATGACGTTGAGAAGTACGCAAAGCTCCGTCAAAATAGGAAAGAGCCTCTCCGAACCATTTGATACCAAAAGAGGTTTTAAGCTAAGTTCACACAGTCAAATTAATTTGTCAAATATGGCGAAAATTTGACAAAATAAGTTTGACTTGTGTGTGAACGCCATATATATTTACAGTCAAACTCGTTTGACGACCGATTTGACGAGTTTGACAAATCAAGTTTTCGATAAGTTTGTGCTGTCTGAACGCAATGTGAACACTGTTTGACAAACTGTTATCGCATTTGCCGAGTTTGATCTTGCAAGTCAAATGTAAGAACATAATTGGTAAATTTTATTATTTTCCGAGTACTTTATTGATAGGACTTTTGTAAATCAGTTTGGATATCTAATTTGGATAAGAATTAGCATGATATAATTTTTTATATTAATTTTTACTACCCTCCTCTACCAAACATTTTTTTTTATATTTAAGTTGATAATAATTTCCATTACCCATTCCATTAAAAGTCTTTAATTAAATTCCTTTCGCTATCTAAAATCTTTCTGATGTTAGAAAGTGGCTGTACATGCAATAAGAAACCATGACAACTATTGCAATGCTATTAACTGTAGGTTTTTGCTTCGCATGATAGCAGAAACCACATAAATATAATGATGGAAAATACTGTTCCGTGCGACATGTCCCGTGCGAAAATGCGTAAGGTGAAATTTTGAAAAAACTGTAAATTGTTTTTGATTGAAAAAAACCATTTTAAAGAGACATCAATGCACTACATTCTCAAATTTATCGCATTAATATATTGGCTCAGGATTCGCTGAAATCGGCATTTGAATGGTTTCCCGCGTTTTTTTGCGATAATCTCGAAAGCAAAAATTTTCCCAAAATCAATATTTGCACCAATTGTAGGGCTATTGAAGAGCTATTGAAGAACTATAAGTTAAGCCTATTGTGAAAATAAAAATCCGCTTGTTAGCCTTTTTAAAATTTAAATGCGTACGATTGTCCCGTTCGACGTCTTGGATGCTAAATTTGCATATTAATTTTTGTGGGGAAACAATCAATTAAACGATAATGAAACTTATCTTCATTTACGAATACCATTTGGTTGACTTTTTGACAAAAATTTGTTTTTTGGATGAAAGTGACTATAGATTAAAATCTTTCTGATGGTACAAAGGGCTATACAAGAATGCATAAGAAACCATGAGAAACTATGCCAATGCAATCAACTGTAAGTTTTTGCTTCGCATTATAGCAGACACCACATAAATATGATGATGGATGTCACGTTCGACATGTCACGTATCGACAGAGATAAATATTTTTTTACAAAAATGTACTCAATATGATTTTTAAATCAAATAGTATACATTTCAAAGAACTATTCATTCATAAGGTATTAAGATTATTTGGGCTTAGTTATTGTGTTAGGTTTCGCTAAACTTTGTCGCGAAAACCACTTCTGTTTTTGTCACGTTCGAATAGCTTCCAATTTTGTCATTATTTTGGAAACCGAATTTCACTTGATATACCAATTAAAGTGCTTGCTAAGAGCTATATTATACAGTAAAAAAAACGAATTAAAAATTCGATTTAATTTGACTTTTTTCATTTTCAATTTGTACGACGCGTCGTACACGGTTCTACAGTCTGGAAATGCCCATACGATGTATGGAAAAATGTAAGGCCATACTGATACCCCTTAAACAGTGCGTTTTGTACTAAAATAGGCGTAACAAAATAAAAAGAAAATTTTTAATTGGGTTTTAGTGTCTGCGAATTGGATTCAAAGTTTATCACTCATACGTACTGTTGCTCTTGCATAAGTTTTTAATTTTTAAGTAGTCGGCGTAGACTAATCCAAGACTAGAACCAATGCAATATGTAAATAATATTTACTAAATATATATTTATGCGTATATTGCTGCAAAATTTCTACTATTCTGCGCTGTTCACTTCTAGATGAAAGCAAGTTTTAGCCGTACACTAAGAGGCTATCAGAATATCTTTGAAGTGAGGCCCCACACGAACTGAACTGAAGTGCTGCGCATTACGGTTGCGGCCGTTCCTGCGCATAGTCTTTTTATGGTGCTGCTTATAAAAGACTCCTTCCCTTTCATGGGAAAGTCACTTGAGAATTTGATAATATTGAGGTTCCCATGAGGTGTGGGAATATCGAAATTTGTTTAAAATTCAAACATTCTTTATTTGCCTCAAGGTAGTATTTCTATCGAATGCATTGCTTCTTCGTTTCGGGTTCTATCTCTTTTATCGATTCAAAACGGTGTCCACGGAGCGGTCTCTTGACTGTGATTTTCACTGTTATGTATCTGTCTAGAAGGTCGGAGCGTTCAGGCAGACATGGCCCTTGAAACCCCGATCGTGGACCATGCTGATTCAAACTTGTGAGTCACACTAGTCGCACTTTCCGAAATGGACAAGCTTAAAAATTTAATCCTATTCGATTTCTGTTCCATAATTAATTGTTGCTCGATTAAAATTCAAATTTGACAACTTTTAAAATTAATAATTATGGACGAAATTTCAATTAGGCGCACGTCGTACATATATTTTTATTTTATTTTATATGTGGCGCCGCCCCCAAGAGATATAGCTACAATATAATAGAATATAAAGAGATACATAACAAGGGGGTTCAAAAACATTAAGAGCAAATAAAAGAAACGCCTTCCGATGGCGGTGGTGGGGGTGGAATTTAGTTTGTCGGTATGACTCAGGTCTACGCCCCCTGCTTTGTTCGCAGCAATTAATTAATTGATCGGAAGGAATTTCAAAAAAAAAAAATACTAGAAGCTATGCAAGAGTGTGAAGAATAAAAGACCTAAAGCCTTGTCGGCGGGAAGTTTACCACTGAGAAGAGGAAAGATACCATTGTAATCCCTACACAGAATGCGAAATGGACAGTTAGAAGCATATAAAGAAGAAGCAACAGGAAGCTCCAAGGGAATATAGTTTCGTGTTTGTCTTGAAGGGACATTAAAGTTCACGCGCCGAGTAAGTACTCAAGCGTCTATATTACTTTTTATAAGTTTGTTTAAAAACATTATACCTAACATAGTTCGTCTATCCAAGTGACGGGTAAGTCTAAAAGCTTAAGTCTGGAAGTATAAGGAGGAAGTCTCAACTGTGGGTCCCAACCCAGGTTGCGAAGAGCAAACAAAGGAACTGTTTCTGGACAGATTCGATGCGTTTACACAGGGTAAGTGACTGAGGGTTCCAAATACACGAACCAAACTCCAAAATGGGTCTCACCAGGGATATAAACAAGAGCGGCGTATGGATCATTAAACTCCTTAGACCAACGTTTAATAAAACCTAGCAAACCCATAGCTTTGTTCACAGAAAGTTCAATGTGTGCCAAAAGAAAGTTTATGGTCTAGGGTAATACCAGAGCATGGAAAGATTCAACTCGTTCAAGTTGATAAGAATTCAATAAATAGTTCATCAGAAGAGGGGGTTCTACGATATACGTAATTTTTAGGAACTTTGAAGACTTTTCGTAGAGATTAGAACTCAAATATTTAATTTATTATCGGCGTCCACCCTAATGACCACTTCTATGAAAAATACTGCGAAAAATATTCTTCTATTCGTGACTTATTTTTTTCGGTTGAGTTCTTCTGAAACCGTTCCAAAAATTCCAATTTACAGGGTGCTCAAACTAAAGGCTACAAAGTCCTAAGATTCTGAAAAAGCTAAAGGTTTGATTATCACAGGACTCCTCCAACTTTCCAAGTTTGAACGATTTATAATCAATTCTTGAACTTTATTGTTAATAAACTTTTGTTCTAGCGACCGGTTTGCAGTAGCCTAAATGACAACACTGAAAGCCATAAGATTACACAGAGCTACGCTGACTGTGCTAATCCCAAGTTAAGTGCTTGTTTAAGTACATTCAATATGTAAAACAAGTGCTAGAATATGCCCGAACATGCTTCAGATCAGCGCCTGCAGAGGGAGGGAGGATGGTTAGTGGAGCTAAGCTCTGTGCATTGACTGTGAAATTATTGTGAACCATTTTTTCATTCCCATTTCTTTCTCCCTCAGTATTTCTCTGCGTGGCGGCCGTTCGTCATAATTATAATTTATGCCAAGGCACACACACACACACCCACACACATGGAGTGTTTAAGTGAAGTACACTTTCTTTTAAGGCCTTCAACCAGCTGGCTTAGACCAACACTGGGCATGAGCAACAGGTGTTTGCACAACACAAAACAACATAACAAATGAGGCAAACAAATAAGCGTCTTAAACTTAGCCCAAGGCAAACAATAACAAACAAATATTGTTAAATTGTTAAGAAACACAGAGAGCGGCTTCTTTTTTGAAAACTTTCATAATTAGCTCGAAACAGGGGTGGGGCGGGGGATGTGCGTGATTACTGGCTTAAAGTAAAAAAAAAAATTAAAACACGCAACAAGCTGCCAGCCAGATTTCTGTGGAATTTAACTAAAACACACTGACACACAAAATGTTAATTGCAGAGACCAACTAATTTTGATTTCAGTACATTTGCACTTTTGCTTTTCTTTTCTGCACACGCATACGCATACCGTTTGTTCAGATCTCGGCAGTTACAAAGGCAAAGAGATTTTCACCGCTATTTTTTTATATTTTTTGTTTTGTGTTGCTCGCGCCACGGCGCCAACTAGACCTAACGTACACGACGGGAGACAGCAGCGTACTAAAACAGCAGCTCCAACTTTTTAATTCACTTGCACACATCAACACACACACAAACACACACAGGCGCAAGCTGTGGGAGAGCGCAAACAAAAACCATTTCTGAAGATGGCAGAGAGCAAACCAAATATGTATGTAAGTGTAAGTATGCACATATGTAAGTAAATTAGTTGATAACTTTTTAATGTAGTTTTAAACAAATTTCCAACTGTATTGAATCCTCCCACTCATGACGGACGCTCTCTCTCTCTCTCTCTCTTCTCTATCGCTCTCTCAGTAACTCTCTTGACCTGCCTTTCGTTAAATGACTCGGCGGAATGGTTGTTTAAGCCACAGGAGCAAGCGCAATGTTACACTTACTTTTATTATTTTACTTGTTAAACAATTTTCGCCAGTTTCACTCGTTTAAGAAAAAAAATCTCGTCGTTTCGTTTTTGGATTTTGCCTTGTATGTTGATTGAAGAAATTAGTGCAAATTGATGTTGATGATGCGGGCGGCACAGTTTTACAGTTACACGCGACGACACGGCGAAGGAGACTGGCTGATGGGTGGGCGGGGGGGGTGAAGGCACCGTTTAGTTTTTGCGCGCGTTCTCTATCTTTCTCTCGCCTCTCTCTCTCTCTATTAGTAAACTGCGCAAATTTACAGCGCAAACAACAACAACAACTACAATATTACTAATACTACGACAATGAATATATCCTCAGCACCTTCACGGTCCGCTGATTTGTTTTACCGATCACGCGCTCATCCGCCAAGAGACTGACCAAAAAACAGTTTTTAAGGCCGTTTCATTTTTGCACCTGCCAGGGCTGCAAAGCCACAAACTCTCTGCTGCAGAGTCGTAATTATAAGCTGAGTTTGGGTTACATCAACCCTGGTACCTCTACCAGATGTGTAAAACTAGTTATGGTATTGTACGAGCGGCCAGGTTGACATTTGCAATGCCCTTCAGAGGGCGCAATATTTTCAAATTTAAAAGTGAAGGGTATTTAAAATTCGGTACTTTGTGCATACTTTCGGCAACATTCTTAGCATGTGATTAAATTAGATAATGCTATGCTGTAACTAGTTCATCTAAAATTGAATGGCAATGTTACAAAGTCTTTTCGATTGCCAAGTGCAAGCGCACTTGTTGCCTTGTTCACTCACATGCCCTCACATCTCAGATGTAGGTGATTAAGCTTTGTTTTCTCTTTTGCGGTCTCTCACTCACACACCTACCCGTCCACTTCTCTGTGTACGTTGTTTACCTGTTGCTTTTCAATTGTTTTTAAATTTTGAGGGAAAAATAGTGGAATTTTTGTTGTTTTTTGCAATTACCAGAACATATGGCAAAATCTCAAGATTCTTTCGAAATGGCTTTAACTAATTACAATTACAACTACAGCCACAGGTGGGCCACAGACACACACACACACTCCTCGCCTGAGAGTGGAGTAAAAACAAAGAGACAGGCCAAAAGACAAGCAGAAGCAAATGATATTTGTGATACGTAATTTCTAGTGTGTGGTTTGGTTGGTAGCTGGAATTGCAATAAGACTGGTTTCCTAAGTCAAGCGTATAATGTGCGGGGCTTTGGATGTTTGTTGGCAATAGCTTTTGTTGCTGGTTGTTGCTGTTGCATGCCGCGCATTTTTTCAGTACGTATTTATTATTTTTATTTTCTTTGTCTAAATTTGCTACATTTTGACTTGTATTAAGCTCCCCCAAAAATATCAACAACAAAAAACCGGCTTGACATGTAGTTGTGTGTGTGTGTGTGTGTGTGTGGCAACGGCATCCAAACTGCAGTTGGTTAAAGTACATGAAGTATAATGGAGCTGGAGCAGATACAGTGGTACAGAAACTACATTCCATTGACCATTCCAAATGATGAACCAGAATACAAAATAACATTGAACAGAAGAAAAGATTGAGCAAAGAGTACCTGAATAAAAAGAACAACCGAGCAAATTGAGAGCAAGACAGAAAAGAGCAATTGGCTCACCATGTTCACCAGTGCTTGCCAATTTAGCTATTTTCCCCCACTAGATCTTAGCTATTTTTTTTGATCTTGCAAGTCTTTTTGTGGAATAAACCAATATTTCAGCGAACAATTTTTAACTATCCTTAATAGTCCAGTCAAATGAGGTAAAAAAGGGCATATTTATGCTTGACCTAGATTTATGGGCCATCCAGATTGCTTAAAAGGCTTAAGTTCAAATTTGTGTCACCCTGTGTCATTGGGAAATTTCTTTTTATCTTGGAAACGATTGAGTTTGGAGAAAAATAGTTTAAGACAAGGTTATAGATAATAAAGATTCTTGGTCCACCACTTTTCTGTGCGGGCCATAGTTTTCAGGTTAAATTTTTTCCCATTTAGAAAACAACGAGGCAGCAGACGTATTGTCGATACAAACCAGTGGCCTTTTCCGGATAGATCTATCCTTTTTTTAACTGCTTCAGCCGGAAAAAAATGTCTAACATCCCCTATCCGGAATTCTGTCCCTATTTTAGTTTCCTTATCCGGAAATCTGGACTTTTTAGACTGAATTGGTTGAATGTAAAAACTCAATAATTTCAAATTGATCTTTTACAAACTATGTGGAATCTCTTTTATGCAAACTTTATTCGATATTGTGTAATCGTAAGTATATCGAAGCGTAATTTGCAGTCGTTGATTAAAATGCCTAAATACGATTACAAACATAAATTCCGATGGCTAGCTACAGCAGCCGGATTTCATAAACTGGATGTGTCGCGATGAGTCGGACAGAAATTTGATAGTGGATCAAATTCGCGAAATTTCATTTTCAATCTGCAGCGTTGTCGGTAAAGTGTTACAAAGCAAATATAATGAGCGGCTTTACAACGATTTAACTAACATATTTGGAGATATCCCGTTCGTATAAGAATTCGAATGTAATCGATGATCCATGATGCTGCAGAAAAATACCATTCGACATTAGTGTACGACTTTGGTGATAATGTTACTCAAACAGGTAAGCTATTTAATATTATTAGGCATGTTCTCAATTCCACTTCCACGGCAACCTTTCGAAAGTGGAATTGATTCATGTTCTCGCAACACCAAAACGAAACAGTTTTTCGTTTTGAAAAGTAATGCTTGTTGTTCGGTGGAATAAAAAGTAATTGCCAAATTACGCACTTTTACAGTTGCCAGTTGTACAAAAAGTAAATTTTTCTTAGTTCTGTGATCAATTTAGAAATTGTTAGTGAAATTTAATTTGTATTCTAGTCTTTATAAAGATTTTTTGTTTAATGTGTCCTGACTTTGGCTATGCAAACGAAAACGAAGAGTGAAACCTAAAAGTCTGCCTCTTTCATCTTCGACTGTTCCATTTTCGATCGTTTCGGAATTCTGGTTGCCCTCTTGTGTATCCAAAGCCATTCTCGCTTGGTTCAGTGGATTGCAAAAAGTAAAGAGAGCAATTTCATTCGAAATTGAGAACACAAAAACAAAACCGATATTTTTTTGCACTACAAATTATTTTGGATTTATTTTAGGTTTGCCGGACAATTATGCTATTTTAAAAACGATTGACGAATTTTCGGTAAAAAATAGTTGCTCAATATGCCAAATCCACCAATTAAAATGGAGAAATTATAAAAATACTTTAAAATTTTGGTTCGAAGTAAATAATTATCGAAACAGCTCAGGTAACAACCCCTTTTCGGTCCTGATAGCTTTCGCCCTGACTCTGCTTTCGTTACCATGGTCGAATGCGGAAGTAGAGAGGGTATTTAGCCAAGCAAATTCGGTTAAACCAAAACCAGGGACGGACGGCTACATGTGGAGACGTTAAATGCTGTGCTAGGACAGTGAAGCGACGCATTTAGAAGTTATTGAAGATGCCTTAAAATTATTGAATAAATAAATAAAACTTTTGGGGTTGGACGAAAAAATAAAATCATAATTTTTATAAAAAACTTATTTTTTATGATATGCACGGAACGACCAAAATTGAGAAGATATAGTTTGCACGCTTTGTCGAACGCAAAGTGTAGTGAAAGATGCAAATTCGTCTTTCTACTAAGGGGTGAGGAGGAAAAAATTTTTTTCACATCACAGTCCCGAACGCGACGGCTAAAGGAGAAATATAGAAACGAATTTATGATTTTGTTGCTATTCTTGTAGAATTTGGTAACCGTATATTTAGTGCAGGGGTAGGGTATTCAGCAATTTCTTATAGTGGAAGAACAGAAAAGCTGTATTACATGGTTAAGATTGATTGCAGTTGGAAAAAAACAAAAAGAATTTTCTCAGCTCGACTTCTGTGGAAATCCCATAGAGAATAACCTGAAATATACGACCCACGGAAATGGCTGGAAGAGAAAAGGTAATGTTATTATTATAACTGTTCTTAAAAAAGTTTGCTACAGTCAATCGTCAAAAACGAGAACGTTAAACGGCGGCACGACAGGCCCAGAGCGTTAGTTCCTGGGTTGTCCACTTTTTCGGCCGAGATTTTGGCAACATTTTATTTAGTTTTACTCAGTTGTCATCCTTTTTATACCCTTGGAGAGGGTATATTAAAATTATCCGGATGTTTGTAACGCACAGAAGAAAGCATCTCCGACCACATAAAGTATATATATTCTTGATCAGCATGACGAGCTGAGTTGATATAGCCATGTCCGTCTGTTTCTATGCTATCTCCTCCGTCAGTTTTAAAGCTATCTTAACCAAACTTTGCACGAAGTCTTTTGGTACAAATACGCTGCACATTTGTCGGAACCGGCCGGATCGGATGACTATAGCATATAGCTGCCATAGGAACGATCGGTTGAAAAAGTAGTTTTTTGTTTTTAATGGTAGCGTCTTTGTACGTTCCAGTTATGAATATTATCTGTCTTAGCACAATTTTAGAGAGTTTGATTAAAAGCGGATGAATATATTGTATAGCTGCGATATAAAAACTGGCAGGCATATATCATGCTCCAAGGGTATATAAACTTCGGTCGAGCCGAAGTTAGCTTCCCCCTGTTTTTACTATTACAACTATTATTGCATCAGGATGATCTCTTTGCTCGATAGTTAATGATTTTGTACCACTGTGCTCTCGTTGTGGTTTGCCCAAGGCTTGTCGCAGTATCTCAATCTCTCGCATCTGCATACCTGCGCTCGCTGACTGATTCACACCACACTCACCTCCACAACCCCTCCCCCACAGTGGCACGCAGCCTCAACAGGCTCACTCAATATTGGCCATTTACAGTTAGATGCCGCTCGCTGCCCTGCTGCTGCTGCTGCAATTTTTATGACCAGTTTGTTTTCCGCCAGCAAAAAAAAAAAAGAAAAGAAAAACGAAAAACTGCTTTAGATTTTCATTGAGATTTTTTCTTTCAGTTCACAGGGGGACCCCAGTTGATGTGGACGCACCAGAACATGTTTATTTATAAATATTTATTACATGTTATTAATTTTCGAAAATTGCATTTGATTGCCATATTTTGATTGTTGTCGCTGCTGCTGTTGTTGTTGTTGTTGCTGTCTAGGGGGCGTTGACAGGGACGGGACCGCGTGCTTTGCTGCTTTTGAGGTGGGTGGAGGAGGAGGAGGGAGGGGGAGGCGATCTTTGTTGGAAATCAAGTTTCGTTGTGCATGACTTTATCTGCGTTTTGTTTTCATCATGTTTACTGGCGATAGAGTTCAAAGGCCCAATTAACCAAATAAATGCATAAAAAACCAGAAAAAACAGTCATGGCGGCAAAATGTCATTAAATGTTATGGTAAATATTACTTTGTTTTGTGTTTGGGTGCATCGATCAAATGGCAGCCGGAGCCACTTGAGAAACGTGCTGGTATTTTTTCAGCTTGAGCCTCAGCCCGGGTGTGGGTCTGGGGTCTGGGACCTGGGGGCGCGGAGATAATAAATTGAATTTTACGTGCTGATGTTCAAGCATCAATCAAGTCACGTTTAAGCTTATCACAGAGACCGAAATGACACCCTGTATGCTGTTGTGGTATGCAAATAAGCTGAGCTTATCTTGTACAGTTCACTTGAAGCGTATTTCAACGCCCCCCCAATACACACATGAAATTTTCGAGTAATTCAATTATTTTGTATATTATTTTCAATGTGCAACAAAAGCGACAATAAAACCACAGATAAAGTTGTCTCCTTTGTTGTTGTTGTTGTTGTTGTTGAACACAACTGGCACCGACTGGCACTGGGCAATTATTCTGTCGTTGATAGTGTGAGAGAGAGAGAGAGAGAGACTTCCGTTCAGTGAATAGAGAGAGGGGGGCGGAGTGGTGGTTGAGGTAGAGCATTGGCGAAAGTTTTTTTTAGGCAGCCTTAGGAAAGTGACGATTTGACTGTCAGTTCACACAAAGTCATGAATAAGGTAGAAAAAATTTGAAAAAAACTATTTTGGCGCCCAAATTATGTGCAGCCACCCTAAAAGTATACTGCAAATTAATAGAGTAGCATTGCCTCAAATGAAAATTATTTCCCGCCTGGATATGTGTGGAGTGAAAGAGAATGAAATTTGTTCCCTTATCCTTGGGAATGATTCTGTTCCATTTATATTATTATGTGGTTCTTATTGTTAATAAATTAAAAGTTGGCAGTTGAAGTCGATAACTAATTGTTGCAGTATCGATGCCCAATACACGAGCTCGGTATCGATTAGAGATGGGCGCGTGACTGCCCCAAAAAAAAAAAAAATTCTTGTTGGTTATTTAGGCGGGTGGTGGATCAACAGAAATGTCGCTAACCTTAATCCATCCTAAGGTTTGATTTTTCCCCATGCCCGCAGACCGCACAATCCCGACAAAATGACATCTCCAACTATACACAAAACATTCGCCCCACTACTGCACAAAATATACATATAAAGCGGGAAAACACAAGCTGAGGTTTGGCTTTATACCTCGACGCGCCCGCCCCTTCCTGTGGCCATCTCGTCATCTTTATTGTGATGGACCACCCATCCTGGACATTTACGCCTGGCTAATCCATGGCCATCATCGGTCCACTTCCTATGGAAGAATCTCAGCTTCATGTTTAACTCACTTAAATTTAATTTACAAATATTTTTCTACTGGGAGATTATACATACTTAAACCTAATTTCTTTTGTACAATAATTCTACGGTAAATTCCCCCTATAACACGGGTATATATATATATAAATGTATGTTGACTCCCCTGGCCCTTTTTCAGCCTCTTGGCTGCAATGGGCGAGCTAGGATGACTCGGCACAAACGCGGATTAAGTGGCTTGAACTGCCAGCGCAAATATTGAGGGCTAGGATTCCTGTCGTACCTTCGATGCCCTTTTTCGACATCGCAATAATTTTTATTTTAATTTCGCCTGCCTACCCTGTTGGAGCTCCAAAAAATGGTAGCGACGATATTTTTTTAAATCGACTTTTCTTGGGTAAGGGGATGCGATGGGTTCCTTGCCTCAACTATGGCCTTTCTTTTTAATATCTGTTTCGTTTGTTCTCCTTGCGCTCATCTGAGTCGGGACACAACCTTCCCTAAGGAGTAATTTAACCCACCCACACAATCTTAAAGGACTAAATAATTAAGCAAAAACGAAAAAATAACTAAATAAACAATAATACATATATATATATGGAATAAATAAATTGGCAGGAAAAACAACTGAAGAATGAATCGCCTCGTAGCTGGGAGGCTTGGATATTGCCCCGTGGGATTAGCGGGGCCTTGACCACCACGTGCCGCTAAGCCGCCCGGTATGAAAACCTCCGTATCGCCTCCTCTGGGACGCTGATGGCCTCTGGCCACGAAATCGCTCTTTCTTTTTTCCTTCAAGGAAGGCAGCGTGAGCCTCAGGTGCTACCCGAACAGATGGGGGTTTCGGGAGCTACCTGGCCTCTGGGAATGGACTCACTTGCTTTTGTCCTGTACGGCCTCTGGGGAGGGTACCGAGAGACGTCTAGAATAGGCGGCGGCGGGGCCTTTCAACTGTCGTCAAATTTTTTTCCCTGCCTCCTCTGTCTGGCCGGCCTTCAGATTGGGATTGCTGGAATGCGCTAAAATTCACTACCGGTCTTTACTTTTATTTGTTCACTGCCTTACTTTTACTCCACAACCAAATCGCACTTTATATTAATCCGAAAAACTTTGCGCCAAAATCTATTCCTCCGTTTGGCTGCGTTAAACAAAAAAGGAGAGCCGTTATAATTGTCTACAACCGCCGCCGCTGGCTTCGACTGTTTCTCCTCACACCCTTTTCACCCCCTTTTATGCCCTCGCCTGGTCCCCGTTGTGCCATTTCGCCCCGTCCCGCGGCTAACGCCCGCTTCGAAGGCCATGGCCTAGTTTCCTTGGGGAGTAGGTGCAAAGAGACTGCACCTGTTGCCTCTATTCAAACTCTGATTTCCCCCTTACGATCATCACTCTTCCCAGTTCCCAAATCATACGTCTTACGCCAGGGCGCTTTCTCCCCTTAATGTAGCTGCTCAACCCGCTCCCATTTATTGTCTTTTTAAAGACTGGCGCCCCGCTCCTTGCCTATCGATAAACAAAATGCAACA